>BQNB010018408.1:30746-68330 GCA_026074375.1 Tanacetum coccineum | reverse complement strand
TATTAAAATGATCCATTTTCTCTTGCTTAAACAACCTAAGGTCAAACAAGGTAAGTTGTTGAAAATATTTTTTGAAGATAGATTAAATCATTGGAAATATTTAGGTGACTAGTTTTAACACATTTAATAATATACATGATAAGTTATCGACCTCTTATTCCTAAGTATATTCCCATACTCGAAAATATTTACAAGATGTTTATGTAACATTTGTAAATTAAGTGATCTATGCCTATATGCAATGCAAGAACAATTTCGCAATCTTAATGCAAGAAATCTAGCATAAGTTCTAGTTAGGCATAATCCGAAAAACTAACTACAAACGATAGTGTACATGGCACATGTGCTTAGATATTCAATTAGCTAAATTTCAAATAGCAACGTTCATTTAATATTTTTTATTAACAAAATTAAGACACAAAGAAATGCACATAATCATATAGCATAACACATAAAAGCACTTGTCGTCGTTTTATGTATTAGATACAACAATGTATACTTAGCTCGGTTTTGTTTGAAAACGAATTGGTTTCCTTCCCATTTCAAAAACTAACCAATTTTAATATTTTTGAAAAGTTAATTACATTATTTTTCAAAGATATACCAACTAGAAATGCCCGACTCAAAGAAAAAGATAAAATACAAGTTTTACGTCAAAATGACACACAAATTTTTGACCACTATGTAGTATTTTGTATTTTTGACTTACTTAAGTTTGTAATAAATGCTTGGAAGTAATTTTAAACGAAAGTAGACTTGATTATCTTTAAAATGACGGGTGGCACGACTTCTACGGATTTACGATTGATTTTATATGAATTTTCAAAGTTTCCGAAAAACTGCTGAATCAGACAGGCGGCCCCCTGATTGATAAGGGGGGCGGCCAGGAGCTAAGGGGGCGACTATACACTTAAGGGGGCCGGCTATCTGACACTCAGATTTGCCATTTTTTTTGTACAAAATTGTTTACTAACTTTGCAGAAAGGTGTACAACTTTATCACGAGCTAGTATAATTAGTGTATTTAACAATAAAACTAATACAAGTTAAGCAACAAAACACTTTTCATATTTAATCCCCCTTCACGGGTAATTTGATACGTGGATCGTGCTCCATTTTTAAAACCATTTGTTTTTTAAAATAAGAGCAACGTGGCTCCTGATACCAATTATGGAAATCGTAGAGGGGGGGGGGGGTAAAATTACGTTCCATTTAGAAACTTAAAATTTTTCGCTATCAAATTAACCATCAAGCTAGATGCATTTTGATGATGTGAATTAATTACATCTATATTTCCACTAGAACATGTCATAAATATAAACACATTCATTAATGGTTATTCTATCTATGTCACAATCATATCCAACAAATAAGCAACACTAACCACACATATAGATCTATTGCAAATATTAAATGTAAGGAGATAAGGTAAAAAAAATGTAAAGCGAAGTAAAAGAAAAGTGCAATACTCGGACACGATATTTTAGAGGTTCGGTCACGAAGCACCTTTTCGCCCTACTCCACTCCCTGAGTACCTAACTCGAGAATTACTTCACTAGTCAACAAGCTCCCTTTAGGTGGATAAAACCAAACACAACAAAGCTAACATCGATTTTCGACACTAAGCCAAATGTCGAGTTCTAATCCTAGCTAGAACCAATCTATCACAATTTATGTCTTTTGAGGACTAAAATACTAACTGCACTACTTTCACTACCCTTCACAACTTCACTTCACTTTACAACTTCACTTACTCATATTCATTCACTTACATTCACTTCACTTAACTACTTGTACTTCATTTCACGTTCACTTCACATCACTAGGCAATAACAAGATCACCCGATCTATTAAAACTATTGACGATTATCCGATCCAACTCTAACACCATGATCACCTACGATCTACTATTACACAAGTTTGAATACCTGGACTCGACTATTACATTTGTGAATGTAAGGACATGGTCACAAAATGCCACTAACTAAAAAAAAAAAAAAAAAAAAAAAAAAAAAAAAAAAAAAAAAAAAAAAAAAATAAAAAAAAAAAAAAAAATAAAATAAAAAAAAAAAAAAAAAAAAAAAAAAAAAAAAAAAAAAAAAAAAAAAAAAAAAAAAAAAAAAAAAAAAAAAAAAAAAAAAAAAAAAAAAAAAAAAAAAAAAAAAAAAAAAAAAAAAAAAAAATAAAAAAAAAAAAAAAAAAAAAAAAAAAAAAAAAAAAAAAATAAAAAATCTATCTAAACTTCCTATGATTATCACGATCCAACTATACACACCATGATCACCACGATCTAACTGTTACACAAGTTTGGAATACATGGACTCAATCTATACATTGTGAATGTAAGACATGTCACACATGCACTAACTAAACTACATAACTTCGTATCTTAATGATAACGAAAGTTCTTCTCTTGCACTTGGAGGAATATGCTTGAATCACTTGGAAACAAATGCTTAAGATTAAATGATCAAAGGATTGTAGGTGATGTATAAACTGATTTTAGACAGAGAATAATGAGTGCAAAAGTTTAGAAAATCAGTGAGGAACAGTATAGTATTTATAGACAAACTGGGGAGCCTTTTTGTTTGGCAGGTCCCCTTAATTCATATGGTCGGTCCCCTTATATTTAAGGGGGCCGGCTAGGCTTGGACGCTCCATTTTTTTCTTTTCCAGGGGAGGTGTTTTATGGAACATTTCTAGCCGTTTTTAGGTAGAAAATTTGAATTCAAAATATTTATTTAAATAAAATATTTCTTTTAAATCTAAAAATGTTTTGTAAAAGTTATAAAAATGTTTATGACATTTTTTATAAAAAAATGTAAGGTTAAATAAAATTTTCCTTTGATCATAAAATAAATTAAGCATTTATTTATTCATATCTTAAGTGATTTACGTCAGGTGCAAACTTCGTAGAAGCAGACTTGAGCCGTCGAGAGATGTTGTCATATGAATGTATTGATGATTTGTCATCACGAGTAACTTAAGAACTTTACGTTATGTGTTATAAGTTACATGTTTGTCATCACCAAAACATGAAGAGAATGTATAAATTAAATATCGTAATATTTCTACCAACACTTATGTTGACCGGCCTATGCAAGGTATATATACCCCTCTCCATGCCTTGGAGATGGTTGGTTGTTCATTTGGTTACTCATAATATTACATTTTCCTTTCTTTCTCTCACTAAGTGCTACAACCCTCATTTCTCTCTTTAAATTTTCTTTTTTAATTAGTTGTTAAGTGATTTGATACTTCTACATATTCTAACTGAAGTTTGCATTTTGGTATTCTGGATAAAAAAATGTACTCAGAATATGCACTAAATCACAAATAAACATGTAACATACCAACAGAATTTTAACAATAACATATTATGACTTACATGTTCATTCATAATAATCAATTCCAGGTTTTTTATATATTTTTTGCCATAAAATTCCTGCATCCAAGCCCTTACAATTTGAACCCTTTGATGTTGTCTTTCACCGCAGAAAGATCATTGATATAACCTGAAACAAATGTTGCCATAATTTTTTCTAGGTATTTGAAAGTAAATTGAGGAAGATTATTATGTACATTCTTTACCAATCAAAGGTTATTCATTTTATAGAAATAAGTTTCTAAAAATATTGCAAACACATTAAATTTCGGGTTTAAAAATATTTGATTTACTACATAGATTAGATGAACATAAAAAAGGCAGTTGAATCAATGAATGGGTCTGAGTTATTTTTGTAAAGCCATGAACACATTAGTAAACACAAAAAATTGACCTTATGAATATGTCAAACCATTTTTTTTTGAAACCGTATAACATTTGATTTACTGCATAGATTAGATGAACATAAAAAAGATAATTATTCAATGAATGGGTTTGAGTTATTTTTGTAAAGCCATTAAGACAATAATAGATACAAAAAAGAAACAGTTGTTTGCCCTTATGAATATGTCAAACCATTTTTCTGAAACCGTGTAACTTTTTCTTTGAATAACAATTTTTTTATGTTACACTTTTAATGGTTTAGATGCATTAGTGATTGTACATTAGTACTATAATTAAGTAATGACACATCAGAAACTTTAATGCGGTAATTAATTTTCTATCTTTAAGGACTTGTGAAAAAGCTTATTTTATTACATAGTATAGATATAGATATAGATAAACAAAAGTGAAAGTGTATCATAGTCATTCGCAATTACATGTTATGAGTATAGATAATCAATGAGTACCCAATATCATTTATAATCATGTAATCATTTTTCAAAGAAGATTATTCGATCATATGTTTGGGTTACACGAATACCTTCTTGGGATAAGACCAAGTGTTTGTTTTTGTTTTAGGCACAAATCAAAAACCCTTTCACATCTAATTGTTTGGTTTTTTTTTTATCTTCCATGTAGTTGTAATGTTTTTATTTATAAGAAACTCAAAGCCCTGGAATTATGATAATTAATGGGCCCATTAATTGCATTATAATATCCTACATGATTATAGACATTTGTGGTTACATGACCATTAAACATGGTCATTAAGTGCATTAATAACTGCCTTTGAATAGGTCACAACAATTACAAGTTAGTTAAATTCATTCCAGCTTAGTCGTTTATTCAAAGACCTGAATATTCATCAACAAGCTCACTTAAAAGCATACATGCTGAAGTGTTCAAACTGAAAAACTCACTAATAAGATAACTAGGGGTGAGCATGGTGCGGTTTTTGACTAAAACCGAACCGCAACTGCACTTGCGGTTTCTTCAAAAATAGAAACCGAACCGCATCACGATTTGCGGTTTCGATTTTGCGGTTTTTTTGCAGGTTTGCTGTTTTTAACCGCACTGCACCATCACGTGCGGTTTTTGCGGTTTTTGGTTTACAATATCGGTTTTTTCGGTTATAACAACGCATATATTTAATGTAAACACACATCACCTATAACTTATAAGAATAAGAATAAGAATATTAATAATAATATGTGGTAGAAGCCTTATAACACACATTAAATATCTAATGTGCCGTTTTCAGTTCTAAAAAATAAATATGCGGTGCGGTGCGATTTTTGTGGTGCGGTTTTACGGGTAAAAACGCAACCGCACCGCAAAATGCGGTTTTTCTTTTTTCTTAAAACTGAATCACGGTTTTTGCGATTTTACGGTTTGCGGTGCGATTTGTGCTCACCCCTAAAGATAACTCGATGAGGATACATCCTCTATCCTCTGATGAGGATACATCCTCTATCCTCTGATGAATTACTCCATGATGAGATCATTCACCTTACTACTTAAAGAATATTAAGCTAAATTCATCTCATGAATACCGTTAAGTTCAGAGTTATACTCACTGAACTTCATCAACAACTAGAATCCACGTTACCACTATCAAAGTCAGGATGGCCAGAACTTTATGAGTGTACACTCTATATATCCAAACCCATTACTAGGTATATCTTGAACCCTAAATGAAACTGAATTTCCAACATTCACTCCATAAATTTTCTAAGCAACTTTTTAACTTCATTTTAAATGCGTTCAATACGAAGGTTCATTTGAAAAATAGTCAAAGAAAAGATAGCAATTTTGTTTGTTAGCAGTGGCTAGTTGGTGTCAAGGGAAATCAATGAACTACTTTTTTCGTCTCAAATTAATAGTTTACGTTTTCTTTTTAAGGATGTTTCAATTTAATTGTTCATTACTAAAAATAGATATAAAAGTTTGATCAAGTTTATTATATTACTCTTGTTTGAAATTATTATTACAAATTTTAAAAAATACTTTAATTAATTAGCTAAAGGTAAAACTGTAATTATGTTAAAAAATAAGAAAAAGAAAACAGTAATAAATGCAATTTTTTAAACTGTGTGTTTTTTGTCGAAGGACAATAATTTTAAGATGAAAGAAGTACTAATTTAATAATTTTTTTTTAAAATTTTTTTTTAAATTTTCTATTAAATATTAAAATTTATAATATTTTATTTTTAATTTTTTTTAATAATTTTTTTAATTATAATTTTTTATAAAAAATTTTATATATATTTTAATATATATTAGTTAATATTTTGTTATTAATTTATTAATTAAAATAATTATGTAATAATTTTTATTAATATTATATTTTTATTTTTATATTATTAATTAATTTTATATAATTTATAAAAAAATTTTTAATATATTAGTAATTAAAAATTGTTAAATTAGTATTTATAATATTTTATTTTTTATTATTTATAAATTAATATATATTATTTAAATTATTAAAAATTATTAAATTTAATATATATTAAAATAATAATTTAAGTTTATTTAAAATTTTAGTTAATTATTTAAATTATAATATTTTTTTTAATATATAATATTAAATAATTTATTATGTTTATTAAATTTTATATTATATTTGATTTAAATTATAATTTTATTATTATAATTAAAAATAAAAAAAAAAAAATTTATTATAAAGATATTATTAAAATTTTTTTTAATTATATTATAATATGTTATAATTTTTTTTATAATTGTTTTTATATTAATAATTATTATTATTATTTTTTTTATTAATTATTAAAATAATTTAATTAATAAACATATTAATTATAATTATATAAATTTTTTATAATTTTAAAGTTATGTAATTTTTTCAATGAATATAATATATATAATTATTTTATATTTATTTTTAATTGTAGGTTAATAATAAATTATATAATATTATTTTTAATTATTTAAATATTATTTAAAAAATATTAATTATTAATAATTGTTTAATAATAATATAATAAAATATTTTTTAAATATATATAATTATTTTTTTCCTAAATTATATGTTTTTAAATAATAAAAAAAAAAAATAATTATAATTTTTTTTATATATTTTTTAATTTTTAAATTAAATATATAAATATTAAAATATTTAATAATTATTAATATAATATAATAATTTATGTAAAAAATATGTTAATAATATAATATAATTAATTATTGTTTTATATAATTATTAATTTTTATATTATATAAATTTTGTTTGTTATAATTAATTATTTATAAAATATTATAATTTTAAATTATTTGTATTTATAATTAATAAATATATTTATTAAAATATTATAATTATTTTTTAATTTAATAATATAAATATTTAATATTAAAATAAATAAATATCTTAAATAATATTATTTAATATTTATTAAAATTAATTTTATTTTATAAAGTTTTTTCTTATATTTTTAATATTAAAAATAAAATATTAATTTTTTTAAATATTTTTTTAATTAATTTAATAATTTTTTTAAAGTATTAATTAATTTTTATAAATTTATTAAATGTTAAAAAATTAATTAATATTGTTATTAAATATTTTTATATTTTTTTTTTAAAATTAGATATAATTATATTTTAATTTATTTATTTATTAAAATTAATATAAATTTATAAATTTAACTTTTTTATAAATATAAATTTTTATATAAATATAATAAGTAAATTTTAAAAATATTTAAATATTTTTAATTATTTTATATTATATTATAGTTTAATTATAATTTTATAATTTTATTTAATTATATAATAATTTATTTATATATAAATTCTATTTATTAATTTTAAATTATTATATTTATTTGTTTTTCTTTATGAAAATTAAATAATTTTTATATTATTTTATATCTAATATAAATTGATAATTATTTATTAAAATATAATTATATATTAATATTTAATGTAAAATTTATAATTAAATAATTTTTATTAATTTTAATATAATTTAATTTAATTATTATGATATAAATAATTTATATTAGTAATAATTAATTTTTTATTTTTTTAAATTATTAAATTAATTATTAAATATTTTTTTATATTAATTTTTTTATAAAAATTTATTTTAAAAGTAATATTATTTTTTTATTTAAATTTTTATATCTAAAATTAAATAAATAAAAAATTTTAATATAATTTTTTATAAAATTATTAATTTATATGTAATATTTTAGATATATATTATATAATAAATTTTATAAATAATTATTTTTAAATTAAAGATTTTTTTAATAAAATTATAAATTTTTTAGTTAATATATTATAATTTTTATATTTATAATCTTTTATTTTTTATATTATTAAAATTATTAAAATTATTAATAAAAATATATTATATAAATTATTTATATTATAGTTATTTTTTTTAAAATAAATTTAATATAAATATTATATTTTAAAATTATATTTATATTATATTAATTAGTATAATATATAATTTAATTTATATATTTATTATATTATTTTTTAAATATTTTAACATATTATTATAATTTTAATTTATTATTTTTATTAATTATAATTTTAAAATTTAATTCTATTATTATTAATTTATATTAAATCTATAATAATTAATTTATTATTTAACACACATTAAATATTATGTGCGTTTTTTCAGTTCTAAAAAATAAATATGCGGTGCGGTTTTTGTGGTGCGGTTTTACGGGTAAAAACGCAACCGCACCGCAAAATGCGGTTTTTCTTTTTTCTTAAAACCGAATCACGGTTTTTGCGATTTTACGGTTTGCGGTGCGGTTTGTGCTCACCCCTAAAGATAACTCGATGAGGATACATCCTCTATCCTCTGATGAATTACTCCATGATGAGATCATTCACCTTACTACTCAAAGAATATTAAGCTAAATTCATCTCATGAATACCGTTAAGTTCAGAGTTATACTCACTGAACTTCATCAACAACTAGAATCCACGTTACCACTATCAAAGTCAGGATGGCCAGAACTTTATGAGTGTACACTCTATATATCCAAACCCATTACTAGGTATATCTTGAACCCTAAATGAAACTGAATTTCCAACATTCACTCCATAAATTTTCTAAGCAACTTTTAACTCCATTTTAAATGCGTATCAATACTAGGTCATTGAAAAAGTCAAAGAAAAGGTAAGCAATTTTGGTTTTACAGTGGCATAGTTTTGTGTCAAGGGAAATCAAGACCTACTTTTTTTGTCTCAAATTAATAGTTTAATCTTTTCTTTTAAGGATGACATTCAATATAAATTGTTCATTACTAAAAATAGATATAAAAGTTTGATCAAGTTTATTATATTACTCTTGTTTGAAATTATTATTACAAATTTTAAAAAATACTTTAATTAATTAGCTAAAGGTAAAACTGTCATTATGTTAAAAAGTAAGAAAGAGAAAACAGTAATAAATGCAATTTTTTAAACTGTGTGTTTTTTGTCGAAGGACAATAATTTTAAGATGAAAGAAGTACTAAACTAGACCTTTTATTCGAAGGAATAAGTAGGATTTTTGGGAAACTTTTACTCGTGCATCAATAAAATTTTGACTCGTTTTTTACTTGCAAAATGAGGTTAAATAAAAGCTGAAACGCACGTTCAAATTTCAATGGTGGTTATGAATTTTGTTTTTAACTTTGAGGAAGAAATTGGGATCAATGGGTTTCGATCATTTTAGGATTAGATTATACTCTTTTTGTTTTAAAATTATTGTCTCCCGATAAAAAACACACAGTTTAAGAAAAGTGCATTTATTACTGTTTTTTCTTTCTTACTTTTTGGCAGAATGACAGTTTTACCCTTAGCTAATTAATTAAAGTCTTCTTTAATGTTTGTAATAATAATTTTAAACAAGGGTAATATAGTAAACTTGATCAATACCTTTCTTATCAATTATCCAGAATTGGACAATTAAATTGAAGACATCTCAAAAAAGAAACGAGGACAAAAAAATGAATACGGAGGATTAGTAAGAATATTAAGTATAAAGGTTTAAACTAGGGGTTGGAAACGAGCCAAGTTAGCCGAGCCCGTCAGAGTTCAGCTCGGCTTGTTTATATATATAAAGCTCGAGCTCGGGCTCGAGCTCGTTTCGAGACTCATATGTTGAGCTCGAGTTTGGCTCGTGAAAAATTTCAAAAGCTCGAGCTCGGCTCGGGCTTGACTAATTTATATGTTGTGTTGAATAAAACAAAGTTTAAATGAAGCTCGGCTCGTTAATCTCAAAAGGCTCGAGGTCATTTACTTCTTTTAAGCTCGTTTATACATAATTATACGTATAAATATATATATACGTATATATTTCTAGGGCTCGTTTAGGCTCGCAAGCCTACTCGATCTTTTTGTATAAAGCTCGGGCTCAGGCTCGAGCTCGTTTATTAAATGAGCCCAAACTCGGGCTCGAGCTCGTTTAGGCTCGGCTCGTTTGAGCTTTTTACCGATCCGATCCTGATCTTTTCACGAGTGGCTCAGCTCATTTTCACCCCTAGTTTAAACTATTTGAATGTGTGTTTTTCTACTTCATAATTCTCTCGATTCCTTTAAAAATATGGTAAATGGCAAGAACAAATTGGAGCTAGAAAACGAAGATGGTATATGGAAAAAAATGAAATTACAAAACGACACTCGTGTGCCAAGCACGTGACCGGAGACAAGGAGCCTGGGTCGGGGGTGGTGGTTTTCCCCCCCCGTTAGATTTTTTGGACTAGCAGCGTGCAAAAATCTAAACGTTGGGGAGGTATGTCGTAATTTTTCAGTATCAAGGACTAAACATGAAATCCGGCTAAATCATAGGGACTAACGGTCTAATTTACTCAAAATAGATGATCTATGGTTGCACACTCTTAAAGAAAAGCGCACGAGAGAAAGAAAAAAATAAATAGTGAATTTAATGACGTCGTTCATTGATCAAAAATACGGATTGTTACACGTCCTATAAACTCCGGCCACATACATCGATATAATCGATTGCGTAAGCCTTATATAAATAAATACCACATAGCACATAAGTCTTTTAACTATTTTAGGCCCCATTGATTCACTAATAAGGGTCTTCCCGAATTCATGAATCAAGGATCTTACCAGTTAAGAAAATATTTTAAAATTATGTGTATTTTAATCATATTTAAAACAAATCTTTTTAACAATTAACAAGATCTCAATATCTAATATTAATCCATGATAAATTTGCATGATTTTATCATGGATCAAATTTTAACAATTAACATCTTTTAAATCAATTAACAATTAATACATAAAATTGCATACAACTTAAATCTCGTCTAATTAATTTTATTAACCTTCAAGATCAAATCTTTTTAACAAAAAACCGCCCAACGGGGCATTAAAATTAATTATGAAACTCTAATTTTGTCCAACTTAATTTCTTGTAATTAAAAATTCTACACGATGGCTCGTGATGCCACTGTTGGGTTTTATAATCTAATTAACCATATTAATTATCACGAGTACGCAGCGGAATAAATGATCACGTGTAGAACACAATAATTAACAAGATAGAAAACATGTACCTTTTAGCACGAAACGATACACCGTTTAAAGGTAACCGTAAACACCGTCTTCTATATACGCGTGTGTATAATACAACGCGTAACCACTAGAATCAAAGGTATGATTCCTCTAAGCTTCCACACACTATACGTTCTTAGCAAACGACGAGGTATGCTAGTACTAGTAGTGTATAACAAACGATCTTCTTCGTCTCTTGAATCTATCAACTTACGAACAAGTGAAGATCAACTTAAAATAAAGCAAAAGGTGTCCAACTTTGTTTTTGTTTGATATCGAAGATAACCAAAGATCCCAACATTTGAAGCCCGGTCCAATAAAGAAGAAAAATAGTCGATCTTTATTTTTTAGGTTATTTGTTTTCCAAGTCTTTTTTTTATAATGAAAAACTAGACCATACTTATAGACTAAGAATAAAACTCCTAATCCTATTAGGATTCTAGTCACAACCGGCTAGGTAATAAAAAGAAAAGGCAACCGAACCCTTTGTCTTTGGTTTAAAAATAATTATTCCATCACAGTTCAACATACACGCTTAACTAATTATTTAATACACGTTTAACTTTTACGATCTTTTTTCTACATTTAATATATTACATTAATATATTTTTTTCGTCTTTACATATAAACCGTGTGCGTCCCCTTAGGCTCGAAAATATTTCGACCATATTAATTCATATATGAGTCATAAATCCAACACTCCCACATGGACATGTATGAATAACATAATAACATTGGTAAGTGTCTGCAACACGTCCAATGCTCCAAAAACATCCGAGTGTGTGTTAAATCACAGGGCATGAACAAATGATATGAATTTTACAATCCCCTTTGTTTCCGACACCGTTGTCGAAATTTAAGGATATTGATCAATGTCATTCCATATTTAACGATTCTTGTTTCTCATAAGAAGTAATCAAGATTACTGAAAACCAATTAGACATATCTTCTATGTGTTTTCAGGTACGGCCATAACACACATCTGATTATTTTAGGGGGCCCAGTGGTATCTTCTTCAACAATTGAAGGAACAAATTCTATATTGACTACAAGTGTCCAGTCATCATGTGGCATAAACCATTCTGACATAGCCCTTATTAGTTACCTTATTCAGGACAACTTAAACTATATCAAGAAGGAATATCCACATATGCTAACCTACTTGCATCTCATCTAAGATTTATGTAAATAAAATCACGTATCAAGATTCACTTGATACGTCGATCCATAAAGTGATATTCTTTGGCGGGAAATCCAATATTCATCTATGGAATACATTGTGAGTTTGGTGGACTTAAACCCCATCCTTAATATCTCTAATATCACCAATCATCAAATTGTCCTTATTTTAACAATAACCCACATAACGATTAATTTAGAATAATACATTTATCATTCTGGATTAAACATGCAAAAATAGGACACAATTTATAATATAAAATAACAAAATACCAACGATCATTACATAAAATAAAGATTGTTTTACATCCCATAATCAAATACTAAAGACACAGTATGCTACTGAAACTACTAGCAGGACGCAGCCCCAAAGCCCCTGGCATGTTGAGTAAGCTTCCTATTTGATAAAGCCTTTGTAAAAGGATCAGCTAGATTGTTATTTGTGTAAGACTTAAAGTACCTTATTTCGCCCCGTTCACACACTCGCGAACTATAATGATATCGTCTTTGATAGTGTCCTGGCGCCTTTTCTGAACTCCCGGTTCATTAGCATAATGAACTGCAGCTGAATTGTCGCAGTAGCATATTTTAAAGGTTCAGTATAATCGATGGTATAGATACCAAGCCTGAGATAAAATTTCCTAATCCGACAAAAAACAGCTTCCATGACAACTTTTGATGCAGACTATGTTAGTCATATCTGTAGCAGACATTGCAGGCGTTCTTTGCTTGAGCTCTTCCAATCCACTGCGCCTCCATCAAAACGAAAACAATTCCCTTCTGAGACTTGGTGTCATCTCTAACAGTCAAGAAACCAGCATCGCTATAGCCTTCACTCTAAGTTTCGTGCTAGGATTTCCACCATAAACCACGAACATATCTTAGTAATCTTAAATACTTAAGATGTTATTCACAGCAGTCCAGTGAGGTTTCACCTGGATTCTGTTGAAAGCGGCATGTCATATTTTTGCGCGACGCAACACAGGTCTAAGCATCTTGACCGAATACATGATAGATCCTACAGCCGAAGCAATAAGTTACATTCTTCATGCGATTTACCACTTTAGGCGTTTGAGCACCTTGTGATTTGTTTCAAGTCAAGTCCTTATCTGCATGGGATATGACCACATTTGGAATTAATCCATTTTGTATCTATTAAGATCTTATCTATGTAAAGCATTGTTGACAAAGTCCAATTAATCTCTCGATCATATCCTAAAAAAATAAAGAAAGATTTTGATTCCAAGAATAAATGCTGCTTCCCCCAAATCCTTCATGGCGAAACACTTTCCAAGATAATCCTTTACACCTTGTAAACTCGGAATGTGATTTCCCATGATGATTATGTCATCAACATACAAGATGAGGAATGTAACATTACTCCCACTAGCCTTTTGATATACACATGGCTCATCAAGATTTTGAGTAAATCCAAACCTTTTGATTTCCTCATAAATCTTTATTCCAGCTTCTTGATGCTTGCTTAAGTCCATAAATGGATCTTTGAAGCTTGCATACTTTTCTGGGATGATTAGGATCAACAAAACCTTCAGGTTGCACCATATAGATGTCTTCATCAAGGTAACCATTTAAGAAGGCTGTTTTAACATCCATTTGCCATATCTCATAATCATAGTATGCTGCTATAGATATGAGAATTCTAATAGCTCTAATGTCAGCGACAGGTGAGAACGTTTCTTCATAATCAACCCCGTAGAGTTGAGTGTAACCCTTTGCTACAAGACGAGCTTTATAGACGTGTACAATACCATCCATGTCAGTCTTTTTCTTAAAACCACCTTCTCCAACGGTCTACACCAGGAGGAAAGATCGACCAGACCCCATACCAAATTTCCATCATGGATTTTATTTCGCATTCATAGCATCAATCCACTATTAGATACTGAATGCTAACATTTGCGGCTTTATAGCTAGTGGGTTCATTAAGATCCCTTAGACTATGCTCCTCCGCCTCTACATTTAGACATAATCGTTGGAGCTCGATGCGGCCCTTCGGTACCTACGAATCGTAATCACTTCCTCTGTGGTGGTTTCAAAAACCCTCCACCTCTTGAGGAATGTTGCGATTGATTCAAAAGGGTGTTATATCTTCTTCAACTTGAATTTACTCAAGATCTACCACCCTCCCACTGATTTCTTGACTTATGAGACGTTTCTCAAAGAATTCAGCATACCTTGCAACAACAATTTTGTTTTCAGGTGGGAAGTAGAAATATAACCCAACGTTTTCTTTTGGTGTCCATGAAGAACACTTAAACAATCTTTGTATCGAGTTTGTCAGGCGTATCTCTCTTCACAAGAGTCCTCACATCCCAGACCAAATAAGTAAGACAATTTGGAACTTTCCAACCACAAGTTTTCAAAATGGTGTCTTACTCTACCATTCATTTGTTGGAGACCATAATTGAGAATGCGTGTTGCAGACTCTAGAGCATAATCCCAAAAGGATAACGGCAGAGTTGTAAGATCATCAATAGATTCGCACCATATCCTAGTAAAGATGGTTATCCTCTCAGACACTCCCATTATGTTGTGGGTGTGTATGAGGAGTAAGCTGTTGAGACAATGTTCCGTATATCTTTTAGATAATGCTTTAACTCTTGGCTAATGTATTCGCCACAGATTAGATCGATTCCTTAATGGTCTTTCCCCAATTGAATTTCACTTCATTTTTAACACTTTTGAACGTTCAAATACTCATAGTTTATGTTTAAGACGATAAGACATAACCATAACGACTATAATCATCCATGAATGTAATGAAGTAGCTAGCACCGTCTTGACACATGTCTAAGTGGACAAATACGTCAGTATGTATTATTCTAAGAAGATCTTTGCCCTTTTCGTACTATTAAGGAAAGGTTTCTTTGTTCCACTCTGCCATATAAACAAGATTCGCATTATCAAAGATTCATCGATCTGTTGACTTTACAGCCCATCTGTTGCAGTTGGTTATTAATACGTTTCTTGTTATAGCAAGACGACAATGCAATAGATAAGTAAGTCCAAGTTATGCGTGACACTTTTATGCTAACATTATAAATAGCATTACATTTGGTACAAGATCATGGCCCTAATATCAATTTCATAAATACCATTACGAGGAACAGCATTAAAAGTAAAGAACACCATTCTTAGAAACTGAAATGCACAATTCCGAAAAACAATGAACATATCCATATGTCAACCAAACGCGAAACGAAACTACACTCTAGTTATTAAGTATGCATATGAACAATTGAATTAAACAAAGCAAAGGCCAGTATGTAAAACTAAGTCAAAAACTTCCAATTTGCACTCTACTGAGCCGAATACCATTGCCCACGAACAAGTAAAGAGCTCCTTGTTTCAGCTTCTTTCGATCCAAATCCCCTGTTTTGTAATACATATGTTAGAACCAAACACAATGTCATACGACCCAGAGTATTATACAGGGAGGAAAAAGAAAAATAATTCTATTGCGGAAGAACCCAAGAACTGGCAGAAGCAACATTGCTTCCTACTTTCTTCCCTTGCCCAAAAAATCAGCAAGAAACACAGGCAGTTCCCTTTTCCAATTGCCTACCTCCTTACAGTTTGGCTGTCATCATCCATACTGGGCGCTTCCTTAGCAGCAGGCTTAGGTTTGTTGACTTGGTTAATAAACCTTCCTTATCCTTTCCCTTGCCGGATTACCTATTCTTTCCTTTTGCATTAAGCGAATTTATTTATTGGCCTGCTATGGATTTTACCACTTTTAATCATCATTACTTGTGGCGGATATCATTCCTTCTTAGGTAAACCTTCTCATACTCAAAAAGCATAGCATGAAATTTCACAATTGCTTCCCCAGTTATGCATATGTGTAATTTCTTACAAAACCACAAAATCATTAGTAAGTGCCATAAGAATTAAGCCTACTGAGATATCAGTGTTATCCCCCACCCCCCCCCCCCCCACCCCCCCCTCCCCGCCCCCACAGCATATAACCAAGCGTTCCAGTTCTCCACATATCCTTTGATCCTAAGGACATAGTCAGCAAACTGATTACCCTCCTCTAGTTTGCAATCATGGAAAAGATTGGAATAAGGTCAACATCTCCACTCCAGCTTGTTTCCTCAAACCTAGATATAAGCTCCAGAACAGACATATACGGATAGTGCATTCAAACTGTCTATGTGTTCAGGAGTCATACTCCCAAAGCATAAGACAAGCATCTCATATGACATCATATAGAGCTGTCCACTGAGCCACATTTCAGTTCACACAGCCAACAGTTAGCCGGAGGTAAGGCTGTTTCATGGACAAGCATTTTCATCTAGACTCTCAAACTTACTTAAGTCGACAAACCAGACATTGAAGTTAGATACATAAAGTTTATCATTTCAAACATCGACCTGAAAGCCGGAATGGTTTATGTTTTGGAACAGGAATGCCATCTACAAAAACATAAAAGTTCGAAATAATAGTATTTTTCGATATACTCCTTGAAGAAAATGTCATTACCCATGAGTTTAATAAATAAACAATTAATTTCCCTAAGGTTAGGACCCAGACTTGACAGACCCCTCCACATCATTGATCTGCTAGAGAGGTGAATTCAAAAGGTAATCAACGAATGATAATCACAACTTTATGCAATTCCTAAACCATATATGAGACATACTTTATTTAACAATAATATCTAGTATGCCTGTTTCATCCATCTATGCCACTTGTTTAACAGGTCCAACCACAACAACGCTAGAGTCTCCCAATTTTAAAACTGTAAATATGTAACACTCCCGTCTCACTGAAAAGGGTATAATTACTGTGATTGCAAATCTACATGCTACTCACGCAAAGGTAAAAGAGCAGTCTACAAGGTGTCTTTATATGATGGCAAAAACTTAGTTTAAAATGGTATATAATTTGACGTGTCAAAAAAGTTACGGAAGAAGCATGCATACATCTTCGTATCATTTATTTTAATAAAAACTTTTACTCATATAAGTTAATTATTATCGTTATCACCTATTATCCTTGTATCTATACATAAATAGTTGGATACCTTAAAATTGAAGATTCAACGATTGGTTTAAATGTAAAGATTATCTATTTATCGCGGAAAAGATAAAAGAATGATTAAAATATCAATTCAAAACCCGTAGACCATTCGCGACTACCTACATATAAACAAGGTAAGGAAATACGACGTAGTCAGATATTATAGGGTAATGGTATCTACAAGACCGAAGTCTTGATGAGTCTCCCCGAACCTTATCCTTGCAACTAGATAGTACTTTTGCAAATTACGTCATTGATAAAAATTAAAACTTTAATTTAAAACACCTTATGAACTATAATTGCTATCTAATTATGGAAGATTTTCCATCGAAGTAAGCGGAGGCCATTTTGACTTTTTGCAATATATAGTCCATGATAGAAACTAATTTTCGATAATCCATAGCCATGATTAATTTTTGTTTTCAGAAAAAACTCTTTTATTTCTCACAAGTCAAGAACTTAAAAAAAAACAATAAACATCAACTAAACTAAATAACAATTAATTTAAACACACCTAACAATATTGCATGCAAACATTAAATCAGAACCTAATTTAACTAAAAAAAAAACATGCATTTATTCATATAAGGCTCTTCGTCCTAGTAAACTCGGCCACATACATCGAATCAATCGATTGCGTAAGCCTTATAAAAAAATAAATAACCACAAGCACATAAACATTTTAAACAATTTTAGTCCCCATGTGATTCACTAATAAGGGTCCTCCCGAATCATGAAATCAGGAGATCTTACCAGTTTAATAAAATAATTAAAATTATGTGTAATTTTAATCATATTTACACACAAATGCTTATTAACAATTAACAATGAATTATTCTAATAATCAATTCCTGATAAATTAGCATGATTATTATCATGAATCTTATAACAATTAACAAAAACTATAAAATAATTAACAATTAAAAAATCATTTTTATAAAAAATTGCATACAACCTAAATCTCGTACTGATTAATTTTTATTCACCTTCAAGATCAAATCTTTTTTTCAACAAAAAACCGCCTTCCGGGGCATTAAAAATTAATCACTAACCCTAATTTGTCTCAATTTCATTCTTGTAATATAAAGATTCTACACTGATGGCTCGAGATGCCACTGTTGGGTTTTATAATCTATATTAACCATATTAATTAATCACAAGACGCAACGCATTAAATGATCACTGTGTAAACATAATAATCAACAAGAATAAGAAAACATTTACCTTTTAGCAACGAAACGATACACGTATAAAGGTAACCGTAAACACCGCTTCTTTATACGCGTGTGTAATAATACAACGCTTAACCACTAGCAACAAATGTATGATTCCTCTAAGCTTCACACACTATACGTTCATAGCAAACAACGAGGTATTGCTAGTACTAGTATGTATAACAACTATCTTCTTATTCTTTGAAACATACTAGCGAACAAAAAATGGTGATGAACGAATTAAAATACGCAAAAGGTGTCACTTTGTTTTGTTTTGATAGCGAATATAAAACCAAAGATTCCAAACAATTATGAAGCCGGTCAATAAAGAAGAAAAATTTAGTCGATCTTATTTTTTTAGGTTATTTGTTTCCAAGTCATTTTTAAAATGATAAACTAAACCATCTATATGACTAAGAATAAAACCTAATCCTATTATGAATCTATTCACAACCGATAGGGAAAAAAAAAGAAAAGGCAACACGAACCCGTTTGCTTTTATGGTTTAATAATAATTAAGACTCTCACAGTCAACCATTAAACGCTTAACTAATTATTTAATACTCGTTAACTTTTAACGATCGTTTGTTATACATTTAATATATTACATTAATATATTTTCTCGTCATTTTACATATAAACGTGTGCGTCCCCTTAGGCTCGAAAATATTTTCGGACATATATTAATTCATATATGGTCATAATCCAACACTCATCATCCTCATACTTCATCTAAATTCAAATTAGCAACCATTCCCTTAACCTGAAACAAATACAAGAAAGGATGCTACCATTATCTCCTACATTGTTTTCCACAAATTATGAAGCCCATGGGGGATAACATTGAAAGATATCACCAAAACGATTGCAATAGTATTTTGTTAGAAGTTGAAGCAAATTCATATGATTCAGTTCTTGATTTTCCAACATATGATCAAATTCCGCAGGATTTTACACCAGAGAGTTCAAATTCATCTGGAGGAGCTATAAATGGAAATATTTGTGGTTCCATGAAGGTGTCCAAAAAGTTTAATCATAACGCTAATGAAAGAGAACGGCGTAAGACAGTAAATGATATATATGCATATCTTCGTTCATTGATGCCCATATCAGCTGATCAAAAGGTACGTGAACTTAGTTTTTCAATCGTCAAGTATTTTTTTCTTGAGGGATCTTAGCAAACAACTACATATTTAGATAAATAAAATAAATAAAATAAATGAATATATAAATGTAACAAGTATATGTATTTGATTGACACTAGAGTTGTAATTTTTTTAATTCTTGTTACTCATGATAAAACTCATTTTTGACAGAAAAAATTAAGTATTCCGAGGACAATATCACTAGCACTCGAATACATACCAGAACTACGAAAGGAAGTAGAGACATTAATATGTAAAAAGGAAAAACTTTCATCGTACACAACATCAACCACTAGTACCAGGCAAAAGAATCTCGGCATCAAGGGACAAAGTTCTAAAGATGTTATAAGTAATACAAATTCATCGGTCATTTCATCTGTGAGCATTCTAGGTGAGAAAGAAGTAGTAATACAGCTGATTTTCTCTATGGATCGTATAAACAAGAACAAGGAGATTGGCTCCTTGTCTGGGATTTTGACATACCTCGAGTCGGAAGAAAATGGATTTGTTTTGCTAAATTTAACGACCTTCACAGGAGAACATATGTTATTAAACACTCTGCATCTTCAGGTACATATACTGACTAAAGTGCATATAATCTATTCCTGTAAATTAGTTTTACTCTATTGTGCATTAGGATATCATTTTCACAAACAAGTTTTTTCTTCTTTCTACATTATACGCATAGGAAAATTCTCAGCAGAGTAAATGCAATTGTTCAACAGGCTCATGATTTCATTTTTAGATACAAATCAACAATGTCAATGATAGATTTATAAAAAGAATACCATTTACCGCCTTAACTACCGAAGTCGATTATTAAATATGTCGAACTAACCCTATGAGTTGTCACATATTATTTGACTTGCTATTAGAATCAGGCATATATACTTATGTGATCATGAACCTAATGCTTGTCACAATGGACATTGAACAATCGCTGATATTAAAATATAACTAAATGTTTGGAAATAATTACAATACCACAATGCCTTACAATACCACATTTTGTTCAACAGGTGCAAGGTGATAAGAATGTAGATGTCGAATTGTTGAAGGAGAAGCTCTGCCATTTAAACCAATAAACAGATGGACTTTTACGCTAGTGTCATGGGATGTAGATATTATGTTTAGTAATCAAGCTTCACCTTAGAATATACTTAGGAGTCGATAAATAGATCATTGTGTCTTAAAACATGTTCATTTTGTTTGATAGTGCATCAAGGGAGAATGATGGTAGAAAATTTCCTACCTTAATCAACAACTCATTTAATCTAGGGTTAAATCTATATAATAGAACCCCTTCACTTAATCATTGATTCTACATTATGTTTGACAGTTCTCATATGCACAACACCAAATTAACACGAAAGACACACAAAGATCCTAGACACGTTATACACATGTGGCTCGTTATGAAGAAACGATTATTGACCCAAGATCGAATGAGGCAATGGGATGTCGATAGTAATACTGACTTAAACCTGCTTCAGTCTTCGCTTTTCAAGATGAATCCTGATTCTCACAATCATTTATTTCTCGAGTGTGCTTATTCGTCGCAAGTGTGGGCTTAAGTATTAAGTACGGCTGATGTTAGATTTTCTTCTTCGAGATGAAGCGACATTATGAATTGGTTAATTCCTATTGCAAGTGAGAACAATGTTGATAGCATTATTGGTCGTCTTATAGTGGCTGCTTCCTCTTACTCTGTATGGCAAGAGCGCAACAACAGAATCCATGGAAAAGGCGATAGAAGACTAGAGCATGTGACTAAGATTGTGGTTGATATCGTAAGATTAAAGCTTGCCTCAATTCGTTTTAAGAAGAAGGCGCGTGTTGATAGGATGCATAGCACCTGGAAAATTTTGAACATTCTTTCGGATGGTGGCTGAGTAGTTGTTTCTAGAGGTCCTAGTACTTATGTTTATTTTGTTAAGGTCCTCTACGTAGTGCGTTGAAGTTGGTTGTTATGTTTTTTTGCATGTTCAAAGCATATAGTCATGTTAGGTTTAAAGGGTGGCTCATTACCACCCTCCTATGTTCCTAACCCCGTTCATGTTTAATATATTCACCGAGTATTCTAATCCTTTACCTAAAAAAGATTTCCCCTCCAAGCATCAAAGAAAAGTTTAATATCGATTTCTTCTATGCTTCTCAAACCAATGTTATCTTTAATTGTCTAAACACACGAACATAACAATCTATTAATAACAGTAAAAACAACATATATACTTGAGATCGGATGGCGTATGCTGAACAAACCGCGATTACATTTTTTACAGGTCGTATTTTTCTTCCAATGAAAAAATGACAGCTAAATAGGTCACTAAATCTTAAAGGCTAAACAAATATTACAAAAATTAGATCCGAAAATATATTGTATGAGATATACGAAAAACTATATCGCTTCACACCAACGGCCGACCCTGTAAACTGTCCCCGCTGAAAAATACAACATGTACATGCGCTGCCCCCTCATGTTTTGCGTAAACTCTGGCAAGCGACGTGCACATGAATTTAACAACAACATCACCAAGACTTGAAAACAGAAACTCCTAAATAAGAACATATACGTAACAAACTCTAAGGAAATGAGGTACACTAAAAAATGTCCCGCCTCAGACCAACGCCCAATACTATAAACCATCGACGTTAAAGATACAATACGTACATGTTCTTTTGCAACCATGATTTTTGTAACTGTTAGATGACATCATTTCATCACTAAACACACAAAAATAAGAAAAATATTTTAGAGAGAGAAAGAACTAGAGAGAGACAAAGAGAGAAAATAAGATGGTTACTTGCACTATGAGAGAAAAATGAGAAGCAACACCCTCTCCACACTTGGAGAGGGCTTTAAATAGTACATAGAGTGGACAAGCCTTGTAGGCTTTTCTTTGGGCCGGACCTATTACAAATGGGCTTTAAGCCCGACACTAAGGCCCAATTAGCTTAGAGTAATTCCTATAAAACTACATTTTCCTATACAAGGCTCGGGAATAATAATGACCATCACTTTTATTAAAAACACGGCTAACAATCTCCCCCTAAGGGATGGTCATTCACTTGTGGATCCTTCTTGTGACGTCTTGAGTCTTGGAGCCTTGTATTCTTAGAAATTCTTTTGAAGATCCTTCAGCATGCTTGTGATCTTGGATCTTGATCTTTAACTTGATATACTTTGACAAAATACTGATATCGTGGTCTTTGGTCTTGATTTGTCTTGACTACTGAGATCTCTAAATCTTTATCCTTAAATCTTTATGCCGCCTTGAGATCTTGTGTCTCCGCCCTCATGCTTAAGGTCTTGAAAGCTTGCTAACAATCTCCCTTAACATTTCCTTTTAACATGATTACTTGTACCACATCATGGAAGGAGTAGTACTTGATCCACTTGTGAGATATATCTTTGTTATTGTCCGATAATCTTGTGAAAAATGTTCTTTTGAGGAAGTGATTGTACATCAGAGATTGCAAAAGACTTTTATAGTTTAAGCTTTCATCATGTATATATCTTTGTCGATTGAGCATGAGGTCTTAAATCTTGACTCCACTAGAATGAGGTTGTAACGCCGTCACTTATACCTAAAAATTTATGTTAGTGATAAACAGCAGGTATAGACGAATATGGCTTTGTCATTCATCTTGAGTTTGGTTACATTAACCTTCGGTTCCGTGAGGACCATCTTATAGTATAAATACTGTACCTGTGATCAGGTAGGTTCAATTTAGAAGAACCTCCTTGACAGGGTTTCCAGCTTAAAGTATTAGATCCTGTAAAATGATTGCATTAGATTCACCGTACTTGCTTGTTCTCATTACCGGAACGTCAAAAAGCAGACAGCACAGTAAGAGTGAATCAGATAGTTACTATCTTTCTGATTGAGTTATCAATTCATAAACTGGACCAAAATCGATATCCAATTGACACAAAAACTGAAAAAAAGTTGAGACAAAAAAAACACCACAACTTAGATTCTTTAGAATCTCGCAAGTCACCCACCGCAGAGCTGTTGATGTTGACATCTAGAAAGGATTTCCATTTCAACACATGTGAATACTAAGCAGTATCACTCTGAAGAGTTTTGGCTATATTTATTTGTCGTTTTGTATAAATCAAACACACCCTAAAGTTGTTTCTGCTCACCCAAACGCGCCCTTATGGTGAAACTGCTAACCCAAACGCCCCTATACGGTTTTCCTGCTAACCCAAACACCCCTATACGGTTTTCCTGCTAACCCAAACACCCCTATATGGTTTTCTTGCTAACCCAAACACTCCCTTGGGTGTTAACTGTTAAGCCAAACACACCTCTTGCTGAGAAAACCCAGAAACAAACGCCCCTATCGATGTCACTAATAACCAAACGCAGCCTAACCGTTGTTTTTTTTAAACCGTACGCACCCTTATTGCTGCCAAGACCCACAACAAACACCCTTGTATAATAATAAACACACCAAACGCACCCTAATCTGCTACTAACAACCAAACGCACCCTATTCGGTATTGTAACAACCAAACAGCCCCTTCGGCTGTTAAACCCGCAACCAAACGCACCCATTTCGGTGTCGTAACAACCAAACGCAGCCCTTGGCTGCGAAATACAAAACCAAACGCACCCTCGGTGCATAATACAAAACCAGCCGCACCCCTTTTTGGGTAGCTGTCCAAAACAAACGCACCCTAGTCGGTGCGACTATCAACCCGAACACACCCTCTCGGTGGTTTTATTAATAAACCAAACGCACCCTTGGTGGTGCGACGGTGGTGGTGTTCTCGGAGGTGATGGGGTGGCGGAGATGGAGATGATATGATTTAGATGATGTGTGTTTATGGTTGTGAAGGGACGTGGATGGCAGCAACGGCAAAAAGGGGTGCAGCCGTGCGGCTGCTGTGTTGAGCCGACAGGGTGAGCGGCGCGAGTGGATGCCGTGAGTAATGAGGATCGATAGATTCGGGCTACGAGGATCATTTTTGTTTCGGCCGTGAACCTCCGCCACAAAGTTTCCGGTGCCGGAGGCGGCGACTGCGGCTAAGTGGTGCAGGGGGCTGGAAAAATATATTAGGAGAGTGCACTAGCTCCATCTCAGTCGGCACTATTCCCTTATTCTCACTTTACTCTTTTTTTCAATCATACATAGGACTTCTACTCTATCTAATGGAGTGTTCCTGGGTAGATCCCTCCGGTTCTGTCTGGATCATGGAACGAATATACCTAACCTTAATCGCCTTATAACTCCTTGAGAAACAACAGTTGGACGGTCTTTGTGTATTGCCATGAAGATCCATTAAACCATTTGATAAAAAAAACAATCAATGTGTTTGAGAAATCATTTGAGACACATTGAGTGTTTCCAAAGTTACCAAAAAGCTCCCCCTACATATATGCATCATATTATGAAAGAGTTTTGCACATGCGAGGTTTGGGAACGCACTTATAGATTGAAGATCGTATTCGTTATTAATCCGTATTGATCACATTTTAATCACTATTCTCCTCCTTAAAAATTGCATATGTTTTTACAATCTTTGATAATTAGTGAATTAAAACAAGTTAATGTCCAGAATTCACATGAGTCTACATAAGTCTTGGGAGAACAGGAGTGCATGCAGAATGAATCATATTATTATACTCCCCCTCAATTATAGAATAGAGAGAAAACTTGGAGTGGGAGTTTGTTGAGCACATAATTTTGAAAGAATTTGAAAATTTCTTTTTTTTGAAAATATCTTGAAAAATTGTGCTCAATAGGAAAATGATGTCAGATGTATCTTATTAATTATCATTTCCTTAGTGCTTCTCTTGAGCATTCAAAACTTTGATTGTTTATATGACATTGCTCAAGACCGAGAAGATACGAACTTCCCGTTGTGTAGGATAAATGGACATAAATGAACATTTTCCTTTCTTTGGAGACCGAGTCCTAAGCTGACATTTACTTAGAAATCGTAGAGAAAAAGTGAAAGGACATGTTTTGAAAGCATTTAAAACTCTCGCTCGAACTTCGTTTATTCACCCATGTTAATATTAATTAACATTTCTAGGTGCGCAAATGTTATCGATTGTCGAGAGACATGTCGGAGAAGATTATTTTTGTATTTTTGAAATTTTCTGATTTTGTAATTTGCTTTTATAGGTTTTATATTTTTATATTTTGTTTTTTTTTCAAAATATTTATAAATCAAAATAAAGAGAAAGATCAAAAATATTTACAAGTCGAAGTTTCCATCAGCAGTGATAGAGTTGAAGTAGATTAAGTTGAATCTTGTTGTAATTGATGTTTATCGAATGCATCAGCAGTAGTAGCAGCGGAAGACTTTGAAACAACTTGATTTTCTCCATTTGAATAATTCGTCGAACAAATGACCGAATAGACTTTCCAACTCTATCATTGACGTCGTGACTATCATATCTACTTAAGTGAAAACAAGAATAATTCTCTTCTTTTTAAGGTAAAGCGCACTGAAGCGTACACTCCCCTTTTTATTTGAAGCTCGGGTTATGCACTGAAGTGTACATAAGCCATCGCTAAAGATTAGAGAACAGCAATCGGATAGATAGAAGTATGTTGTTTCCTTAGTCTTGATAACCTGCCAAGAAGAGAAGCAGAATTCGAAAACCCTTTGCTTGAAGGTTTCGAGGGATTAGAAGTACTTGCATTGTCACACACAGATTTTTCAGACTTATTCTCGGTGTTACTGGATGCAGTTAATTTTCCACACATGGCAAAAATTCTTCCAGTTGGAATCCACCTAAGACAAGTTCTAGGTTTGCTAGGCCTAGATGAAGCAAGACTTCCTTTGGACCCTAACTCCTTCGAATTCTTGGCATTTGCCTTATATTTCTTTTGATTTTCACGTATTGTGACATTGGCACTTTGGTTATCAGCACGAGAATTCATGTCATTCACATAATTAAGCACACAGACATCATGATTGGCAGTAACTAAACATTGCTTACACATAACACAAACAATTTCGGATTTAGCATTTCGAATGGCAAGCGTAATGTTATTACATTCAGATGACATGTGCTTTTGATTCTTAGGAATTTGGGAATTCCTATGGTTTTCTTCTATTTTCTCGACGTTATTCGAGAGGCAACTACTCTTAGACTTAGATGGAACCCTATCAGTATTAGAATTGCTCCTAGGATGTGGTCTTCTAGTCTTAGCAGTGTTGTTTACTCTGGTAGAAGAAAAACCGTTTGAGTCAGAATTAGCTTGTTGCTTATGAATAACATTTGGTTGTGAAACAGTGATTGGTTTTATCCTAACGCTTGTTTTAACGGGTTTGTTAGGAACAACATTATCTACCCTAGAGGTCTTAGAAGGATTAGTCCTAAAGATTCTAGGGGCAATCACATTAACAGTTTGCACAACTTTTGATTCTCGTGTGGAAGGTGCCGAGTTTGAAGTGACTGGTTTAGACAAAGCATTCGTCTTATCAACTTTGGGGAGAACCGAGGATTTTGGAAAAGGAGTGACAGAATAAAGTTTTGGTTTATAAGAAGAAGAAGGTGGTTTTCCCAAGATTGATTGCTTTGTAAACATAGTATTCGTTCTCGAACCTTTTGTGGAGCCTTTTTGTTCAGAAACCTTATCAAATAACTGGGCTCTTAGCTTAGCATTTTCATAGATGGTATCATACAATTGTTTTTGCAAAGAGTCAATTATTGAATTGGTCTGAGCTTGTGTCACTTTGATACAGTCAAACAGGTTCTTATATGTGGTCTTAAGAAGAGCATTTTCTTTGGCATAATTCAAAACCTGAAATTCTAATGACACATTCTCATCTTTAAGTTTTTGAGACACCAGATCAAGGGTATTTGATGCACATTGAGTATCACTACTCTTACCCTTGAGATCTCCCAACCGAGCTTGAAATCGTTCGATCTTTTGTTGCATGTCGTTATAAGCTTTATCATATGAAATCTTGCCATATTAGCATTCTTCACATTTTGTGTACCAATTATTCCAAAGAACAATGTATTCTTTTTCCTTTTTAATAATGCAATTTTTAAGTTTTTCTTTCGTACGATCAAGCTCAGTTTGGAGATCAGTATACTGCACTTCGTGAGTAAGCATATTGAATATATCATGATCATTATAATTTTCATCTTTGGGTACCTCAGCTGATCCACCTGAGTCATAGACGGGAGCATTGTCAGACTGAGTTCCAGATAAGGATGCTTGCTGCAATGTATCCTCTAAAGTGCAGTTCACTTTTACTCTCTCAGTTTCTTCATAAGCATCTGCAGCAGCCATGAATTCACATTCCACTTGAGTGCTTTGGATCCCTGCTTCTTCCTCTTGAGCAATCTGCAGCTGTTGCTGAAGATAAGCAGCATCCCGTTTCCTTGGCTTTACTGTGCAGTTGCTGGCATAATGACCCTCTCCTCGACAGTTGTAACACCTTATCGGATTACCATTGATACCATTACCATTACCCTCAGCCGGAGCTGTAACAACATTTCCATTCCCATACTGATTTGCAATTTCTGGAACAACACTAAGCCCATTCATATTTTCAACATTCTGAATACCCGGATTATGAACCGCATTTTGCCCAACCTCATTCCCATCATACTGCACAACATTTTGTCTCACCTGATTTCCAACATTGTCATCAACCATTTGCATTTTGATGTCTTGGCTCGTGTTCATATCCTGTTGTGCAATTTGACTATTGCGGGGGATTAATGAACTTCTTTGGTTGTTGTTTGTTGGTATGGTATTGACTTTGAATGCTTTAGCCAATAAAGCAAGTGCCTTGTTCATTGCAGTTGTGGGATCTGAACTGTCTTCGAGATTCTGCATTGGTTGTGGCATGTAGTTCGTGTTGAATGAAGGTTGTGGGACAAAGTTGTTGTTGGGTTGTGGATGTTGTATGTAGGTAATGAGTGATGAGTGATCTGGGTGACACGGTGTCTGAGTGTTTGCCATTAATGCCAAAGGATCATGTGTGTTTGCAATTCGTTGTGCTCTAAAAGCATTGATGTCTTGCTGAGTCGACATTGCAAAAGTGATGTGAAATGATAAACAAGGATCTTTAGTGGGTAAAGTGATTTGTTGTTGTGGTGGAAAACTATTTCACGGGATTTTACAAATCTTGACTAAACCGAGAAAACACGTGAGTGGTTCGCGGGATTTTACTAAATCAAGAAAAACCGTAAAAATAGAATTATTGTTGGTGAAATCGTTGTTGTCTTTGAAGAACGTAAGCTTTTGAAACGATTAATGAGCTTAAAACGTTGAACGGTGCACTAAACAGTGCACAAACTTTCAACTTAAAATGAGTAACGGTTAATTAAAACTCAAATAAAGACTAACGGTGCAACCACAATTGAATTTGGAGGACTAATGGGCTGAATTAGAAGTAATAAGGACTAACGGTGTAAGCCTAATTCAAGAAAGAGGGTTAATAAATAGAGAAAGGACTTGCATTGAATTTGTCTTGAAAATCAGGGACCATAAGTGTCAATTTCAAATTTTAGGTTATTTATAAACGAAATTCCCTCCAAGAATATGTCTTCTTCGTTTTAAACTTGTAAAAATGCAACGAATGTAAATTTGATCTCGCATGATGGTATGGTTATCGCCGGTGAAAAGCAATTATACCACGTTGATCGAAAAAGGATCATGATCACAATGGTATAGGTTATAAGTCCCATAATTAACCGTCACTCGAAACCGAAAAACCTGAAATTACTTAAAAACATGTATAGTTTGTACTAGTTGAGTTGCTTATTTGGTTTTTAATGTCACGGTTGCGTATCCGGTTGACAAAGACTTGTTGCGTATCCGGTTGACAATGTCTTGCTGCGTATCCGATTAATAAAGACTTGCTGCGTATCCGGTTGACAAAGACTTGCTGCGTATCCGGTTGATAAAGGAAATGCGTATCCGGTGAACTTTGAACCTTCGTATCCGGTTGAAGTTTAAACCTGCATATCCGGTGTCCTTGGTTTTGTACTATTGTCCTTGTAGTCTTTATCTTTGTCTTCAATAGAAACCAACAAAAATCCAATGTCCTTGTTGCTAAAAACTTGGATCTTGGTCTCCTTCTTGTCTCAACCGTGGACCACAATAAGCCAAGTCAATGAACAAACAAATAAGCTTGTAAATAAGCTCAAATAAGCTTAAAAATTAAGCTCTCTTATACTACAAAAAGCCACGAAAAGCACTTTGAAAGAGAATAAGCCACAAAAAAACTTCAACAACAAAATAAGCTAAAACCAAAAAGTAAGGAAATATAAGCCGTGTATATATAGGTTTCAAAAAGCTTTGAATAAGTTGTTGTAAGGCCAAAATAGGTACGAAAATGAAACACTAATAAACTACAAGAATTTGTCACGAAAAAGAAGAAAACTTAGATGGTTTTAAACTAGTAAAAAACACTTAAGTAGGAAAAACCAGCCACGAAACCTAGAGTAAAAACTATTAATGATTGAAGAAGTAAAATATATGAAACTGGGAGATTAAGGCACGTGGAGATTGATAAAGAAATATATTGAGACAAAGAGACAAAACAACAAGAGACAAAGAAAATAATAATAAGCAGAAACTTTTATAAGGCAAAAAAAATATGTCGTATAAGCTCAAACACAATAAACCACAACTAAGTAAATCACTAAACCCAACCTGGCTCTTGATACCACATGTTAGATGATATCATTTCATTGTCATAAAACATAAAATAAGATAAGAAAAAATCTTAAAGAGAGATATAATAGAGAGAAAATGGTACTAATGCACTTAGAAGAAATGAGAAGCAACACCCTCCTAATCATTGCATAAGGAAGGGGTATTTATAGTTACAAGAGATAAAACCTAAGGTGGTTCATTTGGGCTTTATGTTAGGCCGAACATAATACAAATGGGCTTTAAGCCTGACACCTAGGCCCAATTGCCTTAAAAGTGTTTCCAGTAAACTACGTTTTCTTATACAAGGCTCTGGATTAATAATGACCATCAGTTTACTAAAAACACAGCTAACAGTAACATCATTGGCAAGAGTAACGATTTCGAATGACTCTTCTCAAAAAAGATAATGTAGAGCATGAGAATCAAACTTAAGATTTAACTTGTTAGTTATGGGACAAATAAGTGATAATAAGTGAGAGTAACATCTCTGACATGATAGTGAAATTACTAAGGATGGTAAGGTCATAGGTAGAGGTAGTAGGAAGAAAGGCTTATATGTGATAAAATTAGGAAATAAGCCTAAAGACAAAATTTGTCTAGCAACGATTGATGAAAACTCCACGTTGTGGCATAGGAGATTAGGTCACGCAAATATGCATCTCATTCAATCATTAGCATCTATGGAATTACTTAGAAACTTACCTAAGCTTAAGTTTGATCAATAATTTTGTGATGCTTGCAAAATTGGAAAAGAAGCTCACGCTAGTCATAGGGATAAGAACATAGTCTCAACGACTAGATGCTTAGAACTCCTTCATATGGCGATCCTTCCGTCCATCTAGAATGACCGCCGTACGGAGTTATGGAGGAAACCTCTACACCTTAGTCACAGTAGATGACTATTCTAGGTATACTTGGACTAGATTCCTTAAGGATAAAACCGAAGCTTTCGATCAATTTGAAATATTTAGTAAGAAAATTCAAAACCAATTAGGATGTACAATAGTGTCAATAAGAACCAACCACGGTAGGGAATTTGATAATGAGGTGCAATTTGGAGAGTTTTGTAATGCCAATGGAATTACACAATAACATCACAGCTCTACGCACGCCTCAATAAAATGGCGTGTTAAAAGGAAAAATAGGACCTTTCAAGAAATGAGTAGACTATTTTTTTTATTTTTAAAAATATGAGCAATCGTTACCACAAAAGTTTTGGTGTAACGCATTAGACACTTCAACCGAATCCTAATTAGAGCCATCTTAGGAAAAACACCCTACGAACTCTTAAGAGGTAGGAAACCTACTTTAGATTACTTTAGAGTGTTTGGAAGCTAGTGCTTTGTTTTAAACACTAAAGACTACCTTATAAAGTTTGACCCAATGTCCTACGAAGGTATCTTTTTAGGTTAATCTCAAAATAGTAAAGCCTACATCATCCTAAATAAACACACTAAGAAAGTCGAGAGTATCACTTATGAGACATTCGATGAACTCCTCCACCCTCTAAGAAATAGCACCATTGTGGCTGATGACTTAGATGAAGAAGAAGCAATTAAGGTTACTGAAAAGAAAAACGTAGAAAATGACATTGTGGATGAAGGAATTCGTAAAGAACCACCATTAAAAAATGTCATAAGAAAACCTTAAACCAAAGAACCTTAGATCACAAGCCCAAACCAAAGTCACATCTTTGTTTTATATCAACCTATAGAACTAAGAATGTGATGAGCCAAACGATGATATATGGATAGTCTCTATAAGAAGAAGAATTAAGATCAATCATTGCTAACGGCTATTTTGAGTATAGTTCCCACAACCTAGGAATAATGACAATTGATGAAAATAGTGTATTACGGGATAACTAATTTGGATTCTTTTAGATTCTTTGAATACCCAAACAATACTTTAGGGGTTCTAACTTCTCTTCATTGGCTTCGCTTTCTTATGTCAAAATAACCGTTAGATTCGAAAGGAAATAACCGATAGTTAAGGCAAAATTCATGACAAAACTAAACAGCCCAAAAATAGACTTTTCATATATCTTGGAACTGAATAGCCAGAGGCATAGTACAATAGTTAAATAGGAAAATGAAACTGAAATGGGCCCTAAAAGACAAACGGGCCAAAAGTTATGCCAAAAACAAAGTTTCAAAATTCTAAAAAAAACACGAAAATGTAAATAACTCCTAAAATATAATGATTCAAGGCTCGAAACTTCCGTAACCCAACTAAGTTGGGTTATCGCGGCGATCTCCTCGTTCTAAGCTTCGAAACGGCTGGTCTTGGGCCTGAAACGGATTATCTGAGCCCAAGTTATGACCTTTTGAATAAAGGGCCTTTCCTCACACGATCCTGGGCTTCCAGAAATAAAATAGCCCGTTCTTAATACTAGGCCTGCATCAAAATTATAGGAACTAAGTGGGTGTTTAGAAAAATAAGTTAGACGAGAACGGTAATGGTTTCTCAAAATAATGCTAGGGTTAGCTCACTCAAAGGCAATAATCCACAAGAGGGCCATCGATTATGATAAAACTTATATATATTGTGGGTAGGATGAGCGAGGGGACAACAAAAAAAAACAACCCCCCAACACCTCATTTTGTTGGAACTAAAAAAATCTAACATATGGGTGTTCTAATTATATATTATTTATATTATCTTATTTTTCCTACACACTTCACAACAAAAAACCACAACCCCACTATGCTAGACCTTGATACAAATAGGATACAATTCGCAACATGCACGAGCAAAAGACTAACACCTTTACAAAGGAATGAAAAAAAGTTCATACCAGAACGTTTTTAATCCATGCGGTAGGAATACATGGCACCAACCACTAGATTTCAAAGACAATGCAAACACCAGAACATGATTTAAGAAAACTAAAGAACGCAGTTAGGTATGGTCTTAAACAAGCACCCAAGCTTAGGAATATAGATTAAAAGCTTACTTACTAACATGAATATAAAATAGGAATGGTAGCTAACACTCTTTAATAACTCATAAAAAAGTTCAACTCATCAACATTCAAATATATGTAGATGCACCATATTCGTTTGACATGTCAAGACATGTGAGATAGAATATTACCAAAACAAGGCATAAAGAATTCGAGATTAGCATGAATGGGCGAACATAACTTCTCTTTCCTATGGTGACTAATAAATTCAACAAATGGAATATAGATTTTTCTTAATCAAACTATTAAATAAAGAAATGCATAATAAATTTGGATTAGAAAATCTAAATCCAATAAAACCTCCAATGTCCTCCGATACCAAACTCAACAAAGACAAAGAGTGTGAAGTCGGTAGAATAGTAAAACCAAGTATCGAGGCATGATAGGTAGTTTATTATACCTAACGGTAAGTAGGCCTGATATCATGTTTAGTGTCTCCTTTTGTGCCCGCTTCAAAGAGAGGCCTCCCAAAACCTCTCACCTAGAAGTGGTTTAAACTAAACTACCTATAAATTAAAGGCTCTACGCACTTAGGATTATGGTATCCTAAGGGGACCTGTATAGAAACATTAGTATATGTTGACTCTGATCATGCACGAGATTATGTGGACCAAAAGAGCACTAGCGGTATTTGTACGTTCGTGGGATGTTGTTTTAACATCATGGTACACGACAGAAAACTAAAACTGCACTTGCTATATTCCCCTACCGAAGCCGAATAACAGTAAGCGCCCGAAAAGGCATGTCAACAAGGCACTATGGATGAAACAAGCTCTTATCGACTACGACGTTCGACTCGATGACGTCCTGATCAGTGCTAACAAAAAAGGCGCGATTGACCTTTGCAAAAACCCCGGGTGCAACATTCTTCCGAACAAACACATCAAATTCGTCACCACTTTCTTCGTGATAATGTCCAGAAAGGACATATCTCAATCGAAAAAGTGCCGTCCGTCGACAACATCGCTGACATTCTTACGAAACCCCTTAAACGTGAATCGTTTAACTATCTACGTCTTGGTTTAGGCATGATGGAACACATTCCATAAATCACATTGGTCCGCTTCTCCTTCTTCTGTCTCAATTCTAGTCCATGTTCTACTCCATGTCGTGACAACTTAAATACTTCATCCAAAGTACCTTAAGCATTTTTAATTCGCGAAATGCAAATTATAATGTCACTCCTATTTGTAAAATTTTCGTCAAAAACTAAGTCTAAAACCCCTCGTTGAGGGCGGCCCCCATACCCTAGGCGGCCTCTAATATATTTGGGACCGCCAGGCAATATGGGACTGCCATCAGCAGACACTAAAACTTGAACACTTAACTAAAAATTCTTCAAAACACAAAAACAAACACCCCCTTTCATATCTGCAGCGACGAACACGACTCAAACCACCCAAAAACTCAAAATCACCCATTAAAACACAAATTGAAGATAAAATCAACACCTACAATCATCCAAAACATCTTAAAGATCATCAATTGTAGGTTATTTCATCCATTTTTTTCAATTTGAGTCTAGGGTTCATGACGAACACAAAAATTGAAATTGGGGATTTTCTATTTTTCTTTCAAATTTGTATAATTAAGACTACTGGGATACAATGTATGACTAATATGCTTCCTGTAGACATAGGATTTGCATACATTTGTGAGTTTGTTGAAAAATTAATTGCGAACCAAAACCCTAATTTTATTTTCAAATTACTCATGTTAGGAACATAATAAAATTGTGGTTATGCATTGTTAATACAACTTAAAAATATTTTCAAACACATGCATAATGATCTCATGAGCAAAGGTCGAAATACATAATTCATATGTATTTTTCGACATGTTTGGATGAGCAAAATCAAACTAAGGAGCGTTTGGATTAACTCTTAAGATTCTTATTTTTAGGTCGAGTTAATCGTTACTCCATATTTGTTACATCTAGGCACATACTAGGCACGAACTCAAAATATCAACACATATGTAAGAGATTAAAATATGACTTTAATTGTTTTATTTTAGGTAACAATGCCTCCAATTACCGCACTAGATCATCAAAAGACACGAAACTACATTCCACTCATATCAAATGAATTTAATCAACCATTACAAAACACAATCGCTAGTCTTGAAAAATGATATTTTCATGAGGGTAGGGTTGTGAGTCAAAATTTTGAAAACATGAGTCACATCCGTGCTAAGTTTGAATTAATTGATTTTGATTGTTTGTTGAACATAAACGAACAAATTGTTCCTTGTTTTGTTCTCGAGTTCTAGACTCAACTAAATTTTGATTATAACTCCACGGGTCATTTTGTGGTCAACTTTGTTATACAAAGTAAGTCATTCTCTCTCACTCTTGAGGAATTCGGTCAAATCTTAAAAATACTGTTCAAAGGTCAAGTGTCACACACTGACATGTGGTCACTCGACTACTTGTCAATAAGTGTTTTGAGTAAAGGTCGTTATAAAACCACTCCTCCGTCTCCAAGTGTCGTCAAGTCTTTCATTCAAATTCATCGACAAGGTTAAGTCACTCGTACTAAAAACAAGAAAACCATTGTCGTCGACAAAAATGAAATCTTAACTCCCGAAATTCAACCTCATATGAAACCATGGGTTGATATCATTCGTGAAAACGCCATTGGTCTAAGAGGTCATAAGGATCATGTCTTCGCGTGTCTTTGTCATATGCTTTATTGCATTGAAACCTCCACTTGATACAATCTAGCATTCTTCATTCTCAAAAGAATGGAAAAGACTTGAGGCAAACCTCAGGAACTCTTACCTTATGGAATGCTTTTGACTAGATTGTTCAAACATGGTGTGTCCATCTTTCCTGAGCTAGCAATTGATCGCTACATCTCACATGATCGAGTCATGCATCCCATCGCTCCTCATTATGAGCGAAAGTCGCGATCGGATCGTGGCAAGAAAAGACCTCGTGAATCAAATGCTAGTTCCTCCTCCACCACTTTAAATCATCCATCCTCATCTCATCCGTTGGATGATACCCTTGATGAAAATAATGATGAATCATTTCATTTCAATTCTTTATCTCCGTCACAAAACATATCCTCATCGTCCAATGTTGTCTCTAGAGTTCGTCAAAACCCTCATCATGAAAGTCATAACTTGAACACCTATCTATCCGAAACTATAAATCTTCAAACTCAACAACGAGAAGCTCACCGGGAAGGGTTAAAGTCAATTAGACAAGCTCTCAAGAACATGATGGGTGGAAGACGGAAGTGAACATGTTGGCATAACTACTAAGAGGCTATTATTATTATTATTATTATTATTATTATTATTATTATTATTATTATTATTATAATTATTATTATTATTATTATTATCTTTCTTGTTTAATACATTATGTCTTCTAATATATTATTAGGACTAGGAATGGCAAATGACAATTACATTTGAATTGGATGATTCTCTCCATCCTATGAACGTTTTATGATTAGCAAATTTTATGAATGTGACATGCGAACAATGCCACTACTTGCTAAATGATTTGTATGCTAGTTTAAGACTACATATTATTGCTTGAATTAGTTGATTCTTGAATTTGGTAGATGCCGAAATCACTGGACTTAAGAAAAAGGAAAAACTAGAAATTTTCATTCTTCCAGAAAATGGCCCCCTTAAATACCCGGCGGTCCCCAATATATTTGGGACCGCTTGGTGATATGGGACCGCCGCTAAGGGGAACGAAAATTTTGAGTTTGCCTCTTTTTCTGTATCTTTGACCCTCCTATCTACATCCTCAAGCTGTCATTTCTATGTTTAGCTAAACAATCTTTGGCATCCTCTTCCATCCACACCATGCTTTGCCATGTTATACTATCCTTCCCATTATTTAAATCATTAAACTCTCATACCTCACTACCACCATCACCTTCTTCATCATCTTCTCCTTCATCATCAATGTCTTGCTCAAACCACCATTCTAACTTCTCTAGAAAACCAAGAATGTCGGTAAGACAAGTATGGAAACTCAAAACATCCACTCCAAAATCATCACCTTCTTCCCAAAAAGACTCACCTCCACTTCCTC
>BQNB010018408.1:0-28034 GCA_026074375.1 Tanacetum coccineum | reverse complement strand
GTATTAAACTAGGAATATAATGCTACTACACTAAATGCTAACATGAGAAATAAATGTGACCACTCAAATCCCATATAGGCATGTCATGGCTTTCATGACTTATTTTGACTCATCAGAGTTTGCCTCCTTAAAAACCCTCCTATGTAAAACCCAATCGGAAAAACCATGGTGAGGGAAAAAAGAGTACAACCCTCCCTAGGAACTCCCCAAACTAGTGGTGCCAAAGAGGCTAGCAGATCCATTTCTTGATATCCAACAGGAACCCATTAATAAAAGACAAAAGAGCATGGCACCACAGACTAGGAAACCTTAGAGGAAAAGGATACCAAAAAACCTGATTTAGGGGACCCTTAGTCAGATAATAGGTAAACCTAGACATAAGGCTATCTAGACTAACACCCAAATAAATCCAAAACTGCCCTCCATAATAAGATAAAACAATATCCATAGCATTGGGATCACTAGTATCCATAGAATGAATACCAAACCTGCCAGTGAAGCAACCTGAACTGAGCCTCCCAAAACTTATATTCCATCCTGAGATATTGAGCTCTGTCCCACTGAAAGGTTGCCACAACCTGATCAATCATCTTTAACTGAACCATCAAGCTGATCTTCCTAGACCTGAGCTGAGACCTCAACCTTAACTGAACCACAGTCCTTAACTGGTTCATAAACCTGAAAATCAACAGAACCTGCAACTGACCCTGCTAGAGTCCTTAAGACCTAAGTCAAAACAGTCAAAAATGGGAAACCACCTAGGATACAAAATGTACTGATAAGGTACATCCTTGTGCAATAAAATAGTAGACCACTCTTTCAGGTACTCACCAAAAATGACACAAGGGAAACCCCAAAAGTAACATTTATCCAATCCAGTACATGCCATCCATTTAAAATCCATACAATCCCTCACAGACATGCATATTATTATAGCCTCATGATCATTACTATCAAAAATCTTATATAAATCCCATAACCCCCCCCCCCCCCCCCCATGAAACAGGGTTACCAAGGGGGGGGGGGGGGGGGGAAATACCACCTTTAAAGGAAAAGATATAAATCATGAGACACTATCATTACACAAGTCCTTTATCATATCCCTATAACACATACTCCAATCCATAGGCAATTCCCACATTTCAGGATACAACCGGGTCTTGGCCGGGTCTAACAGGATATAGCCGGGTCTTGGCCGGGCCTAACCGGATACAACCGGGTTGTGGCCGGAATATCCGGGTAGGTCATTGGCCTGGGTCAAAACAGGTACAATAGGGGTCTTGGCGGGGGGGGGTCTGGGTCTAAAACCGGATACAGCCGGGTCTTGGCCGGAATAGCCTATTGCCAGGTCTTGGCCGGATAAATCCGGGTCTTGGCCGGATTGTAACACCCCCAAAAATCAGGACAACGCAGCGGAATGGTAACATTGGGGTGCTACTTCAGGGCACAAAACACCAGTCACGGAAAACGACCTTAAAATGGACGTTTTAAATAAAGTGTCACATTCTATTTAATAAAAGATCAGAGTTGAAACAGGTTCCCTTTATAATGTTTAGAAAAAACATTGTTCAAAATGTTTGACAAATAGTACTCAAGTTATAAGCCTCAAAAATATATATATCGCGCGATAGAATGCTCCCATTGCTCCAACTAGCAAAATAGTAACTCGACAAATCTTGTGCTAAAACCGGTCAACAATAATGTTGGTGAAATTCATAGGTTTACAGAAAAAGCGGTTTTGAATAATTTAAGAAATATTTCAGAAGAAAAGTAGCGTTACAACATTTAAAAGTGTTATTTCCGAAATTCATCCGAAATCCAAGTAGTGATTCAGTAAATCAAGAAGTATTTAAATGTGGACCACAAGATCGAAGTAATGGTGGACTAAGTATATATTCCGAAGTCCAAAACAAGTAATGTAGACAAGAGAAACACATTCACCAAGTCTAAATTTTATATATTGCAAATAAGCTCATGACACCGAAGCCTTAACGTACTTCAATCAATAGATTGGAATGCCCCACAAAAGTAATATAGGATGCTTGCCAACACCCGGACACCTCTAAATGTTAAATGCACCTGATCAAACTAGTGACCCAAGGAAAGGTGGGGATTGTCAGTCCCGATAGATCTATCCATAACACCAGCGCTCACTATAATAGCAATTGACGGTTCATGATAAGTAGGGACTTCACGGCAATAAGGTAACTTAGGCATTAATAATCAGGCAGTAATCTGGATAGCATACACTTTGAAAAACACTTGTGTCCGTAGTAAAACAATCATGTCTAAAATTCACGGTTTCAAATATAGGTATTCACGATCTCAAATCATGTAGTAAACAAATCAAGCTTTAGTAAAAATAATCATGTAACGCTTACGTAGTAGAAATCAATAAGTTCACTTTGTAAAACGAGCATGTATTCCCCTCGCGGGTTTATAAAACAAAATGCCGAGACTATGAATCAACAAAGTATTGAAAGGTATTGTATGGTAGTCTAAAATATACAAGTTTGTAAACGAGCATGTATTCTCCCCCAAAACAGTTTAAAACAAGTAAAATAGGGGCTATGAAACTCACAAAGTATTGAAAGGTAATTGTACTGTAGTAAAATATATGAGTTTGTAAAAGAGCATGTATTCCCCTCGCGGGTTTATAAAACATTAAAAAGATTGAAATGCGAGACTATGAACTCACAAAGTATTGAAAGGTAATTGTACTGTAGTAAAATATACAAGTTTGTAAACGAGCATGTATTCTCCCCCAAAACAGTTTAAAACAAGTAAAATAGGGGCTATGAAAAACACTTTTTTCCCCCACCTTGGAACGTGAATGGTATTCGCAAGTATATCACAAGTAGGAAAATGCGTCACGAAGGAATCCGAGCAACCTAATCCCAATATAGGTCGTATAAGTAAAAACACTTTGATTATTTATAGTCGTATAGCCTCATCATCTATCGTTCGGGTATAATAATTAGAGGTTCGTGTGTATTATTGTAGTGAACGTATGAGGGGGCTATGACACTTTAAATCGTAAATTCAACAACTCGTCGATACGCCATCCGAAGAGGCCTCATTATGAAACTCCCTAGTAATATAGTACTTTGATTATACCACATTTGGTCTATATAGTTCAATCACCATCTATTGTATGTTTGTGAAATTATATAGGGTCGTATAAGTACTAAACACTTTGATTATTTATAGGTCGTATAGCCTCATCATACTATCGTTGGGATATCATAATTAAGTGGGTAGTGTAGTGATCGTAAATGGTGGAGCTAGGACACTTTAAATCGTTAAAATCCAACAACTCGTCGATAGCCACCCCGAAGAGGCACTCATTTTGAAATTACCTTTGTATATATATATTTAATTTTTTATTAATTTATTAAAATAATTTATCTTAGTATTTATAAATGTTATTTATTATATATATATTCTTATTATTATTTATAAATTAATATTTTTAATTTTATATTTTATTTTAATTTTATATATTTTTATTATATAATTTTTAATAATTTTTTTTTTTTTTTTTTTTTTAATTTATTTAATTTAAAATTTGATTTTTTATTTATTAAATAATATATAAAAATTTTTATATATTTTAAATATTTTATCTTTAATATTAATTTATATTTAATAATTTATTTATATATTTAGTTAAATATTATATATTTTATTATTATATTTATATTAATTATAATTTTATTAAAATATTATTATTATTGTTAATTTATTATTTTTTATTATTTTAAATATAACTATTAATTTTTTATAATAACTTTATTTATATTATATATTCTATATTTTATTTTTCATATTATATTTTATAATAAATATATTTAAATATATTTTTATATATAAATATTATGAATTTGTATTCATTAAATTATTTATATTAATATATATTATAATATTATTTCTTCTTTATAATATGAATATATTATATTACTTTATTATATTAATTTATTATAAATTTTTTTTTATTTTATAATCTTTAATTTATAATTATTAAATTACTTATTTTTAATTTATTAATTATTTTTAATTAAATTATTAAAATTATAATAATTTATTTTTAAATAATATTAATTCTTTATTCATCTCTTTATTATTTCTTTTTAATTTTATTACATTAATTCTTTTTATCAATATTAATTCTTATTTTTTATTCTTTATTATTTCTTTATTTTTCTTTAATTAATTTTTTTTTATTTATTTTATATATTTTTTAATCATTTAAATTTTATTTTTTTTAGTATTTATTTTTTTATTCTGATATTATCTTTTGTTATTTATAATTATTAATAATTCTAATATTTTAATTATATATATAGTTATTTTTTTTTTTGTTAATATTATTATTTTAATTTTTTATTATTTAGTTTTTATTTAATATCCTAGTATTATAATTTTATAAAATTAGTTATTTTTTTATTTTAATATAATAAATTTTGATATAATTATTATTAAATTATATTTATTTTATATTTTATAAATAATATATATTTATTTTTATATTATAATTATTAATTTATTTATTTTTATTTTTTATAAATTTATTAATATTTTTATTATAATTTTTATTATTCTTTATTTTTTATTTTTAATCTTTTTACTTTTTTTTTTAATGTTTTACTATATATATATTATTATTTATAATTTTAATTTTTTTTATTTTATATTATTATTAATTATATAATTAAATAGTAATTAGTTATTTATTTATATTATTTTATTAAATTATTTTTTTATATATAATTTTATAATTATATTATATTTATTAATATAAAAATCTACTTATTTAAATTAATTATATTTATTTATTTTTTAGTTTATTAGTATTTTATTTATTTTTTATATTTTTTATTTTCTCTTCTATTATTTATATTTTATTAAATTATTTATTATTATTATATTTTTTATATTAATATTTTTTATATTTTTATCATATTTTATTCTCTTATTTTAATTTTAATTTATTTTATTATTCACTATTAGTCTAATTATTATATATTATTTACATAATATTTCTGATCTTTATTTTTATTTTTCTAAATTTTTTTTTTTTATAGTATATATACTTATATATTTATAGTTTTATTATTTTGTTTTTTAAATATATTTTATTAATTTAATTTATTTTATTTTTATTATTTAATTGATATATTACTTTTTATAATTATATTATTTATTTATATTAATATATTAATATTATTTAATTTTAATTATTTTAATTTTATATTATTAATTTTTTTTTATTTTATTATTTTTTATTATATATTATTTAAAATTAATTATATTAATTTTATATAATATTATATTTTTATATATATATAATTATAATTTATTACATTTTTTATTTTTTAATATATATTTTGTTGTTATATTATTTTAACTGTTATAATTATTATATTTTTTATATTTTATTTATATTTTTATTTTTAATTTAATATTATATTTTATAATTGTTTTTTTTTATTTGTATTTTTAATTTATTTTATATAATTTTAATTTTTATAGTTTTTTATTTTTTATATTTATTTTTATTTATTATTTTTTATTTAATTAATGATTTATATTTTTTATAACATTAAATAATTATATTATTTAAATTTATGTTTTTTTTTAGTTTTTTATATTTAACTAATTTATCACTATTATATTTTTTTTATTTTTTAGTTTTAAGTACTATTAGTTTATTTATTTATTTATATTTTTAAAATTAATTATATATTATTTTTTTTTTATTATTTATATAAATTATTTTTATAATTATTTTTTTTTTTTATTTTTTTATTAATATAGTTATTATTTTTCTTATTTATATTAATATATTATTATTTTTATATATTTATATTATTTTTTTCTATTTTATATATTTATTATATTTTTCATATTTATATATTTATAATTTTTATTTAATTATAATTTTTTTTTATATAATATTCTTTTTTATATTAAATATATTTAATATATATTTTTTATTTTTTCTTTTATTTTTATTATATTTATTAAACTAATTATATTTTTTATTACACTTTATTTAATTTATTAAATAATATATATATAATTATTTTTTTATATTTATTAATTTTATATTTTTTATAGTATAATTTTATATATAATTATTTATATTTATATATTTATATTATTATTAATTTTTCTATAAATTATTCTTATTATATTTTTTATTCTTATATATTTTATATTTTATTAAATTTTATTATTTATATTTTATTTTATACTTATAATTTTTATTTTAATTTTTTTATCTTATAATTTTAAAGTGACTTATTTTTTTTTTTTTATTTATTATATTACTGTTTATAATATATTTATTTTATAGTTTTTCTATTACTTTTAATTATTATAATTGTTCTTTATTTTATTTTATATTATATTATTTTATATTATTAATACATAAACTTTTATATTAGTATTAACGTATACTTTAGTATTCTGTGTAATTAACTTTTTTAATTACTATATTTTATTTTTGTTTATTGCTCATATTATTTATCCTAATATTTATTTTCTATTTTTTAATTGTTCATATTTAAATTTATTTTTATTTATTTTTTATATAATATTTTTTTTTTTTTTTTTTTTTTTTTTTTATTTTTTTTTTTTTTTTTATTTCTTTTTTTAAAGACTTTACATTATAATATTTTATTATATATTAATATTTTATATTTATTATATGTATAATATTTTTTTTATATATTTATTATAACTTTATTTATATCTTATATATTTTAATATAGTTATTTTATTTTTTATTTATTAATTTTATCACCTTCTTTTTTTATTATATTTTTTTTTTTTTCTTTATTATGTATATATATTTATATTTTATTTATATTTTTTAAATTTATTTTTTCATCTTTTTTCTTAACTTATAATTAATTTTTTTTTTTTTTATTCTTATTATTATTATTTTTTATCATTTTTTTTTTTATTTTTATATAGTTTTTACTAATTTTTTTTATAATTTATATTTATTTATTATTTTTAAAAAATAATATATATTTTAATAAATTTTTTTTATTTATTAAGTTATTATTTATAATTTGTACGATTCTTATATTTTATTATTATTTTTTTTTGAATATTTTTATTTTTTATTTATTTTAGTAATTTAATTTTTTTTTTATTTATATTTATTTATTATTATTTATTTTTTTTTTATTTTGTATATAGTACTTACTTTCTTTATTACTAATATATATAAAATAGAATATATGCTAAATATATATATTATATTTTATAATTTTTTTTTTAATTTATATTATTTTTTAATATTATTATTATTAATATATTATATTTGTTATTTTATTATTTGTTTACCTTTATAATATTACTTTTATTTGTTATTAAATACGTATAAATTATATACTATTTAATTTTTTAATATTGATTTATTTGTTTTTATTAGTATGTTAGTTTATGTACCTATTTTTATATTTCCTTGATTTGTTATAACATTGATTTTATTCTTTTATACCTAAAGTATTTATTCTTTTTATTTTATATAGTTCTATTATATTATATTATTTTAATTCTATATTATTTTTTCTATTTTTAGTTATATTATTTGGTTATGTTCTATTTTTTTTATTTTATATTTTTTCTACTTATATTATTTTATATAATTTGTATTGATAATTTTTTATTATATCTATATTATTCATTTTTATCTTTATTTTTATCTTGTAATATTTTTAGTATTTATTATTTAATTCATAAAATTTTTTATTTTCTGGTGTACTTTTTAGTTTGTGTTGGTTTAATTTTATTTTTTTGTTTGGTTTTTTTGATATTTGATTTAACTTTTTTTTTTATTTTTTTATTTTTTCTTTTATTTATTATATTTATATTTTTTATTATCTTATTTTATTATATAATTATTTAATATTAGTTATATAATTATATTTTTAATATATAGATATATTAGATTTTTTTATAATTTATAATTTTTATAATTTATCCTTATTCAAATATTAGAATTTTTTTATAATTTCTTTTTTTTTATTTCATTTTTAATTATTTTTTTTTTATTTTTTTTATAACATACTTTTATAGTTCTTACTTTTTATTCGTTTTTTTTTATTTTTTTATCTTTATATTCTTAGTTTTAATTATTATTTTTTTTTATTATTTTTTTATATTATTTTTTATCTAAATAAATTTGCCTTTTTTTTTTATTTTTTCTATTATTATTATATATTATTTTATATATTATAATATTAGATTAACTATTAATATATTGTTTTTCTTTTATATATTTTTATATATATATTAATATTTAATTAATTTATAATTATTTATTTTAGATTTTTATTTATTATTTTAATTCAACTTTTTATTCTATATTATTTTTTATTTTTATTTTTGTAAAGTTTTATTTTTACGATCTTATATTTATTATTTTACTATAAATTTTCATATTTTTATTTTAAATTATATTTTTTACATAATTTTATTAATTATCTATATATTTCAGTAATTTTTAATTTTTTTTTTATATTTTTTTGATTTTATTTTTTACTGTAATTTAATTATTTTTTCATCTTATTTAATTTATTTTATATATATTACTTATATTAATTAATTTTTTTTAATTATTATTTATATTTGATTTTTATCATTTTTTTCTATATTTATATATATATATTTTTTCCGTTTATTATTATTAATACTTTTCAGATAGATATATATTAGTTTTTTTTATTTATATTTAATTTTTTTTTTTCTGTATTATTATTATTTTTTATTATTATATTTTTTAAATAATAATAAATTTTATTTATTATTTTTCATGATATTTAATATTAAATTATTTATTTGATTTCTTATAGTTTATTAATTTTTTATATTTTATTATACTTATAAATTATTTTTTTTTTGATTTTTATTATTTTTTTTAATTTTATTAATAATTATTTTTTGATTATTTGTTTATTTTTTAATTTTATATTTATTCTTATTTATTTTTTTTTATATTATTTTTTATTATTTATATGTTATTATAAATTTAATTTGATCTTTGTTTTTTTTTTTGTTCAATTATATATTTTAACTTATCTATTATATTATATTATTATATAATTTCACGTTCTTTTTATTAGAGTGTTGTTGTATATAATATAGATTAAATTATTTTTTATATAATACTCTTGTTCTTATTTGTTTTTTTCTGTTTATTATTTTATATTTTTAATTATTGTTATTTATTTATAATTTTTGTTATTTATTTTATATATATTTATTTATTTATATAATTGTTTTTTTTTTTTTATTAAATTTTTCAATTAATTTGTAGTAGATATATTTATTGTTTTTGTGATTTTAGAATTCTATTGATTATTATTTTATTAAATTTTAAATTTTTTACTAATTTACTTAATTTTTATGTTATTTATATTTTATTTTTTGTTTTTTTTTTTTTTTCTTTTATTTACATTTATTTTTTGAAAATTTTATTATTATATCCTATTTTGTATTTTATTTTTGATATTTTTTATTTTATTATTTTTATATATTAGTTATTTCGTTCTTATATCGTTTTATTATGTTAGATCTAATTTTTATAATTTTTTATAGTCTATATGTTATTTTAATTTTTAATTATAATATTTTTTATATTATGAGTTTTTATATTTATTATTATTTTATATTTTTTTTTATTTAATATTTTATTTATTTTTATTTTCTTGCTATTCTCTTTTTTTATTTAATTAATTGAAATTTTTTTTTTAATTTATATAAAAGTGTTAATTATATGTATTTTTTTATTTTATATACTCATTTTTATTAATTATTATATATTTTTATATTTATCTTATTTATTTTATATTTTCCTTTTATTTTATATAACTATTATTAATATTATTTTAATTAATTTTTTATTTATTTTTATATAGTTATGATTTTTTATTTTATATTAATATATTTTATTATTTATTTTAATATTTGATTTTTAACTATGAATTTTAATAATTATATTTATTTACTTGTTTATTATTATTATTTTATTTTAATGTATATGATTTAGTGACTATTTTTTTTATAGATTATAAATATAATAGTTTTATTATTTTTGTATTATACTTTTATAAGTTCTATGTTTCTTATAATGATTGTCTCTTTTTTTTGCGGTTTCTTTGTTTTACTTAATAATTCTATATGTTTTAGTATTTTTTATTCTTATGTGTGAGTTATTATATGATATAATTTATTATACGTATTTAGGTACTTTGAATATATTGCTTATTTTGAGTATTATTTTTTATCCCTTTTTCCTTCAATCTTTATTTTATATTCATTTTATTAGATTATATACGTGTATTTTTTTAATTATTTTATAAATTACATCATTTAAGATTATTATTTCCATTTATTACCTATATTATGTTTATTGTTTATTGTAATATTGTATAATATTATTTCTTTTTTAATGTTTTTAATTATTATATAATTTATAATTTTTTTATTTTTATATTTTTTATATATTTAAATTTATTATATTAGTATTTATATTTTTTATATATTAGATCTTATATTTTTATTTATATATTATTTTATTTATATTATTAATACTATTATATTATTCATTTTTATTTATTTATTAAATATTTTTTATTTTTTTTAACTTAAATTGATATTGCTTTTTATTTTTTTTATATTTATATTTATTAATTATTTTTTTATTACTTTTTATGCTCATTTAAATATATATTATTATATTTATTATCGTAATATTTTATTATTTATGGTTTTTTTATATTTTAATATTTTAAAATATTATATTATTTATACTTTTATTTTTTTATTTATATTATTATTATTTAATTCATTAGTTATTATTCTTTTTAATTATTATATTTTTGTTTTATTTTTTCATTTAATATAATCATATATCTGTTATTTACTAATTCAATTAATATATTATACTAATTAATATATCCATATGGGTTCATAATTTTCTTACTTTTTTTATTTTACATATATATTATATTTTAGATTTTACTTTATTATTTATAATATTAATTTTATAATGATATTTATTTTTCTAATTTTTTATATAAAATTATTTATTATTTCTTTTTTTTTTACCATTTTTTGTTTTTTTTTTTTTATAATTATTTAATTTTATTTAATTGTTATTTTATATTGATATACTTTATTTTTTTTATTTATATTATCTTTTTTTCTTAATATATATTTTTATTATTTTTTATATTATATATTTGCTTTTTAATAATTATATTTTTTATATTTTTTTATAATTAATAATAAATGTTTTTTTATAATTATTTTTATTTTTTTAGTATTTTAATATAAGACGATTATTTTTTATATATACGTCTGTTAGATTTCAATATATATTCTAGATTCCTATTAGACTATTTATTTTTCATTAGTAATATTTTACTTTATTCTTTTTGATAGTTTTTTATAATTAATTATTTTTTTTAGTTGATATTTTACTATTTTATTTAGATAATATAATTATTTTGCTTGTAATTTTTTCATAGAAATTAGATATTTATAAGTTCTTATGTTAGTATATATATTTGTCGATTTTTTAGTATTGTGGTCTCTTTTAATTTTTTTTTTTTAAATTATTTTTTTATATATGTGAATTTTTTTTTTTATGTTTTTGTTTTTTTTTTTTCGTTATATAATTTATATAATTTAAATATTTATATTTTTAATATTATAATCTAGCATAAGTTCTCTCTTCTTTAATATTTAGATATTTACTTAGGTTTTATTTTTTTGTTGTTTTATTTTTTTCTATATTTAATAACATATTTTCATCTTAATTAAACATTCTTTATTTAATTTATATTATTTTAAGATTTTTATTTTTTTGTATGTATGTTAATTTATATTTTTTTTTTTATTTTATTTTTTTATATTAATTTGACATATTTTTTAAATATTATACTTTCTAATTTTTTTTTTTTAATTTTATTATTTTTTTTTTATTTATTTATTTTTTATTATATTATTTTATTATATTTATATATATTATTTTTTTATTATTATATTTCTATTTTTTTTTTTTTTTTTTTTATTTTTTTATATATATTTGATTCTATTTATATATATTTTTTAAATTTACTTTAATTTTTTTTATTTTTATATTTTATTTTAATTTATATTTATATTAATTTTTATAATAGTTATTTATTTTATTAATTTTATATTGTATTTTTACTTTTTATTTTTTTTTATATTTTAATATGAATTATTTTATTATCTTATTTTATTATTTTTAATTTTTATATATGATTTCTATTATATATATTTTATATTTTTTATTATGTTATTATTTTAAATTAAATTATATATTTTTTATATTAGATTTTACATTTTCTATTTTTTATATTTTATATTTATTTATTTTTCTTTATTTACTTTTATTATTAATTTTATATATTTAAATTTTTTATAATTTTTTAACACTTCCCAGCTCCCACCCCACCCTTACTCTAGTGTATTTATATTAATTTTTATATAATTATATTATATTATTTATTATAATTTTATTTTTTAATATATTTTTTTAATATTTGTTTTATATTTATTAGTTTTTTTTTTATAATTTATTATTTTTATATATTTTATTTATTATTTTTTTTTTATGATTTTTATTTTTATTATTATATTTATATTATTTATTTAATTTTTTTTTTATATTTATTATTATTATGATTTAATTAATGGATTTATTTTCATTTTTTATTTGATTTTTGTATTTGTTTTTTATTCTATTATTTATTTTTTGTAATTAAAATATATATTATTTTTTAATCTATTTTAATTTTATTTTTTTTTTAATATATATTAGTCTTTTATTATTTTATTATTTTCTTTTTATCTTGTTTACTTTTATGTTTTATTTTAGTATTATTTTTTTTTTTTATAGTATTATTATTTATTTTTTTTATAATTTTTTTTTTTTATTATATATTAATATTCTATTTTTATAATTTTTTTTATAAATATATTATATTATATATTATATTTTGTTAATAATATTTTATTTTGGATTTATTTCTTTTTGTTTTTTATTTTATATTATATTATATTTAATATTTTTTGTCTTTTTTTTGATATTAATAATTTATTACTTTTTTATTTATTTTTATTATTTTTCTGTATAGTTTGTTTTTGTTTATTAAATTTTTTTATTGTTTATCTATTATTTTTTTGATTTTTTTTTTATTTTTTTTCTTTAATTCTATGTGATATTTTTTTTGTCGTTTGATTTTATTATTTTATTATTTTTTTATTTTTTTTATTATTGTTTATTTATATATTATAATTTTTTATATTTAGATTATTCTATTATTTATTTATTTTTATTATTTTAATTAATTAGAATTTTTAATTGTTTATAATATTTAATATTTTTAATATTTTTATTTTATTTTATTTATTTAATTATGAAATTATTTTTTTTAGTATATACTAGATTATTATTTTATGTTTATAATTTTTTTTTTATTTATTTTTTTAATTTTATATTATTATGTTTTGATATATATTTTTATATTTTTTTTTTATTTTTTATTATTTTCTCTTTATTATAATTTTTATATTTGTTTAGTAATTAATATTTTTATTTTATTATAATTTATGTTTATATTATTTTTTATTTGTCTTCATTTTTTATTTTATTATTTTATGTTTTTTATATATTTTTATATTATATCTTGTATACTTAATATTTTTTTTTTAATTTTTTATTTTTTAATTTTTTTTTTTTTTTTATTTTTATATTATATATCTATAATTATTATTGTTGTTATTTAATTTTATTATATATATATTATTAATATATATTTATAATATTCTATATTAGTTATAATTATATATTTTTTTTTATTTTTTTTTTTTTTATTTATTATTTAATTTTTCTATTTTATTTTTTTTTCTTTAATATTTTTTTTTTTTTTTTTTTTTTATTTTTATTATTTTCTTTATATTTTTAATTTTTATTTTTATTTTTTCAGTTTTTTGATTTTTTTATATTATATTTTTTTAATTTATATTATACTTTTTTAATGTTTTATTTATTTTATTTTTTTTTTCTTTACAATTTATATTTTTAATTATATATTAAATGTTGTTTTATTATTATTTTTTTTTTAAATTTTAATTTTAATTATAGTTTTTAGTTTTATTCTTTGTATTATCTACCATTTTCATTTTTGTTAATTATTTTTATAGTTTTTTTATTTTATTTTTCTTTTATTATTATGTAATTTTTTTTTTTTTTTATTAATATTATATTTTTTATATTTATAATTTTTATAATTTTTCTAATTTTTATAATTTTTTTATTATTTATTATTTTTTAACTATTATTTAATAATTTTTTATTTATTTATATATACTTTATTTATTATTATTTGATATGTTTTTTAATATTTTTATTTTATTATTTTCTATTTTATATTTTTGTTTTTATTATTATTTTTTTATTTTATTTTTTATATTTTATATGTATATTTTGATTATTTAAAATTTATTTCTTTTTTTAATCACTTCTATTTATAATTTTTAGTTATTTAATTATGATTATATATGATACTATTTAATTTACTTTGTTTTTATGTTTTATTTAATTCTATATTTCTCTATTTTTCTTATTTTTATTTTATATTTTTTATTTCTATTTTTTTATTTTATTTATATTTATTTTTTTCCTTTTTATATTAATTATTTTTTTTTTAATTATTAGATTTATATATTTTTTTATTGTTTATTATATATTTATCTTTTTATGTATTATGTTTTAGTTTATTTTGTTATTTTAATTTTTTTTTATTAATATTTTATATATTATTTTTGTTATAAGCGTATTATTAATTATTTGTTTTAATTTTTTATTTTTTTTTAATTTTTTTTATTATTTTTTTAATATTATTTTTATACTAATATTTATATTATAATTATTTGTAATTATTTTATTTTTATAAATTTTATTATTTTTATTATATTTTATTTTTTATTTTTATAATTTTTTCTTATATATTTTTTATTTAATTATATTTACATTAATAATTAAATTTATTATTTTTGTTATTTATTTTTTTTATTTTATAAATGTTTTTTAATTTTTTTTTTTTTTATATATTTATATTTTATTTATTATAGTTATTTTTTATTTATTTTTTTTGGTTTTTTTATTAATTTATTAATTAATTTATTTTAGTATACTATTTTTATTTTTTTTATTTTATTTTAATTTCCTATTTTTTAAATATTTTATTATATTCATATTTTATTTTTTTAAAAATATTTTTTTTTATTTATTTTTAAATTAATATTTATATTATTTATTTTTTATTTGTATCTTAATTTATTATTAATTTAATTCGTATTTTATTTATAGTAAATTTATTATTTTATTTTATTTTTTATAATATAATTTATTATTTTTATTTATTTATTATATGAATTATTTTATTTTATTTATATTATTTTAATTTTATTTTTATTTATATTTTTTTATTTTTATTTATTATTTTATATTATTTTTAATTTAATTTTATTTTTATAAATTAATATTACTTTATCTTATTTATATTTATTTATTATATTTTTTTTATTAAATTTTTTCTAATTTTTTTTATTTTATTTTTATCATATTTCTTTTTTATCTATTTATTTCTTTTATTTCTTATATTTTTTTTTTATAACTTATTTAATTTTTTGTTTCTTTTTTTATATTATTATATTTTTTTTATTTTTATTTAATTTTTTATTTTAATAGTTAAATTTTTGTTTCCTTTTATATTTTTTTTATAATATTAATTATTTTATTGTATTTAAAATTTACTTATATTAATTTTCTGTATTTACTTTTTTTTTATTTTATTTATTTTATTTTACTCTTCTTTTTTTGATTTATTATTTTTTATATCTATTTATTAATTTTTAATCATTTTTTTTTGATAATTTTTATATTATTTTTTTTATATGTTTTTTTTTTTTTATTATTATTATTATTAATTTTTTTTTATTTTTTTTATTTTTTATTTCTATTTTTTTTATTTTTATTTAATCTCTATATATAATTATTTATTTTTATTATTTTTTATATATTATATATTAATATTATTTATTTAATTAATATTAATTTTATTTTTTTTTTTTTTATTTTTTTATATTATAATATTTGTGTGTTTTTTTTTACTATTTCTTTATTTTATAATTTATTATATTACATGTATGGAATTATATATATTTTATAATTATCTTTTAACTATTTTTTTTAACTTTTAAATCGTTTTTATATATATTTATTATTATTTTTAATTTTAATTTATATTTTTATTCATAATTTTTAATATATTATTACTTATGATGTATTAATTATTTTTATTATTTTTTTATACTATTTTTTTTTTAATTTCTTTTTATTATCTATTTTTATAATCTTTTTTTTTTAATTCAATTTATATTTTACTTATTATCTTTTTTTATTTTTTAATTTTTATTTATTCAATTGATTTTCTTTATTATTTTAAATTTATTTCTTATTTTATAGATATTTTAATATTTTATACTTTTTTATATATAATTTTATTATTTTAATTTTTATATATTATTTTATATAATTTTTTATCTTCAAATATATTTTTTTTATTTTATTTATTCTTTATATTACTATAGTATTATTTTCTTTATTTTATTTATTTTTTTGTTATTTTTTATATTTTTTATATTATTATATTAATTTTATAATTATTTATTTTTATATATAATTATTTTTAATTATTATTTTTAATTATTTTTATATTATATTTTAATTCTATTTGATTCAATTTTTATTTTTATTATATTTTATTTATATATATTTTTATTTTTATATTTTTTTATTTTTTTTTTTCTTTTTAATATTTTATTTTATAATTTTATAATTATATTTTTATTATTAATATTTTATTTATTTTTTATTTTATTTTTTATTTCATTATTATATAATATTTAATTATTTATTTTTATTTTTTTTTTTATACTTTGTTTATTTTTTTAATATTAATTTTTTATGTTTATTATTTACTATATTTTTTTTTTTATTAATATCTTATTAATATATTTATACTCATTTTTAGTATTTGATTAGATACCACATATAGGTTATATAGTTCAATTACACATATAAATTGTGTTTGTGAATAATGATTAAATCACCATTTGTCAAATAAATGCCATGTATAAAAGTAGTATAATCGTTAAATAGTTCAATAGACTTTGTAAAATAAACATTTATAAAGTTTATATTAAAACAGTATAAATATTATTAAGTGTTTCAAAATGTTCGCAAACAATTTATAAATAAAAAAAATCGATTTAACACAAATATTCATTCTAAGGTAATTTGTGTCTTCGTTTATCCAAATATTACATAAGTAAATATATGAAAATCTGCAGGTTTTATGTAAATTGTCGTTCCCCCTCCCGCTCTCAAAATTTGTAGTCGTTTAACATTCTAGATGATGACCCTCAATCCGGAACGCGCCAAGGCCCCCTCGATAATGAGATTCAGCAGCTTGATGAAGCGTGCACAGTTTTTTCTCGTCTTATATATATAATGTTCGATAACTTTGAAACGTCGTATCCTACTCGTTTTAACTCCGATTTTAGTAGTTCTTTCGAGCACGTCTTCGTAATTATAAAGTTTATAATTTTTTTCCAAAAATGTATTGTTGTGAACAGTAAATTTTTATAAAATTAGTTTATAAAAGTTTATTTTATCGTCATTAACATCCGTAAACTATGTATCTTATTCGTTATAAATCGTTTTTCGAGTTTCTTAGCCTTTCTTGGAAATCGTATGATGTGTAGACTTTATAAAAGATATAATATAATATGTTATTTACACGAATTTTGGACAGAACTTGGTGTGAAATTTGATAACTCCATTTTCATGTTAAAATCCTAAATTGTGATTTTGATTATATATAGAACATGTAATAACACATAAAAATAAATAAAGGTATAGACATGAAAGGTTTTAGATAACCCTCAAGTGATGTACGATTGTGAAACAAAGTATCTAAACCTTGTTTTAGATATAAAAACCAAAGCTGGAATTTTTGGAAAACCCTAGATTAGGTTATAAACCTTAATCTTACTTTCTTCGCTTCAAAACTTGCAAATGGTTAACCAAGGCTTGCAAACACTTTAGTATATCTTAGAAATGATGTGTGATGGCTTGAATATGTTGAAGAAAAATTTGTATGGATTATGTAAAAGGGGGTTTGTTTGCCGTGAGCTTAAGGAGAGAAAGAGAGGAGTTTTGTGAAAAATTTTACTAAGTGTTTATGCTTGAATCACTAGTATACATGTATATATAGGATAAGTATTGGTCAAAACTTTCTCAAGAAGGGTCAATGGTCAAAAGGGGGGGAAATTCGGTCAAGGGGACAATGGGAGGGTTTTGGGGAAAGTCTTGGTCTTTGCACTCTTTCAGGTACTCACCAAAAATGACACAAGGGAAACCCCAAAAGTAACATTTATCCAATCCAGTACAGGCCATCCATTTAAAATCCATACAATCCCTCACAGACATGCATATTATTATAGCCTTATGCTCATTACTATCAAAAATCTTATAACAATCCCATAACCCGGTCCCCCCATGAAACCAGGTTACCCAAGAATACCCCTTAAAAGGAAGACTAATCATGAGACACTATCATTACACAAGTCCTTTATCATATCCCTATAACACATACTCCAATCCATAGGCAATTCCCACATTTCAGGATACAACCGGGTCTTGGCCGGGTCTAACAGGATACAGCCGGGTCTTGGCCAGGCCTAACCGGATACAACCGGGTTGTGGCCGGAATATCCGGGTCTTGGCCGGGTCCAACAGGATACAACCGGATCTTGGCCGGGTCTAACCGGATACAGCCGGGTCTTGGCCAGAATAGCCAGATATTGCCAGGTCTTGGCCGGATAAAGCCGGGTTTTGGCCGGATAAAGTCGGGTCTTGGCCGGGTCTAGTCGGGTCTTGGCTAGATATAGCCGGGTTTTGTTCGTATATTGGTGGTTTATGTATATGAAGACATGACTTCTTTACGTGGTAGAATATATCTTCTCACTTTGATTCTACTCCACAATTGCTCTTTGGCCTCCTGTCGGTACTGATTGAATGATACTATATATACTTGTAGGTGCTATCATTCAAGCTTAATGTGCGTCAATTTCCATTTTGCAGATTTAGTTACCAAAAATGATAACAACAATTTTTACATGTCTGATGATGGGAACTTGATAACTGCTCCTACTACCAGTCCACTTATTTTAAGTTGGCTAAAACCGTGTCAATGTGAAGATGGCATTACTAATGAAGATCCAAATGTGTTCATGAAAAGAGTAATGTTTGTGAGTAACGTGTGAGGTTGGTTCCTTAAAATACTGCTTATCATGTAGTAACATAGAGAAATGTTAGAAAGGGACCTTGGTTGTAATGTTTTACGTGGTAGCTTACATCACAGTGTAGATTTTATTTCCTTCGTTTATGGGATTTTACAAGTAACGTGTTACTGATTTAATTAGAGTACAAACTGATGAGCAGTGAAAACAGTTCATTTACCGTTCTGTGAGACGGATTCAGATGGGTGAATGGTTTAATTAGAGTACTAAAAATTAATAAAAATATATGAAAATGGATTTCGAATTAAAGAGCACAAAATTTTAGAAAATATGGTGAAATTAAATCATAAAAAATTAAATAAATAAAAAGATATTTCAATTTAAAAATAAAGGTGATTTTTTAATTAAAAAGTGACACATGTCACTTTAAAATATGTTTTCTTAAAATGAGATGAATAGTCAAGATTGCACATAACAAAAAGTCGTTACAAAAGGTTGTTACATAAAATGAGATGGATGTGTTTGTTGTTAAAAAATAGATATTTCCATAAAAAGAAAGAGAAAAGTCTGAATTTTCAGACTTTCTAAATATGAAAGTGTCTCAAATGCTTTATAATGTAGTATAGATAACAGCCCAGCGACATGTCGCTGGGGAAACTTAACAGGCTTATTATTGGGCTGGCCCATTTATAAGTTAACATATTGGTGGGTCGAACCACACCGACAAATACTCTTTCGATGGGCTGCAAAATGCGCACGGTATTTTGGCTTCTGGAGGAAGTTATCTACCTATAGTTTTTAAGAAATGATGTTCACTAAAGAAATAAAAGAAAAGGAAAATAGAATGAAAAACAAAGGTGATTAGTTGATTATCAAGAAGGAAATAACCGTTGACATGTTTGACTGTTAAGGGAACTACGTTTTGTAGGTTATTTTCGGTCCAATATTTCACGTACTAACTAAATTTACATCAAAGTACTGAATTTTACTCCTAGCTACCACAATAAATAATCAAAATACACGGAATGATTTCTAATCGATTAACGTTTATTAGAAAAACATCAAATTACATTAGAAATGCTAAACTGAAACATTAAAACACACTCAAACATTAAAACACACAAAGTCTTCCTACATTCCAAATGCTAAATTGATTTATCTTAATGAAAAACTACTCCATATTAAGGTTTCTCATCCCATTATAGATCTCGTGAAGTAATCCAGCTGACTGAAGTGTGTGATTCTCGGGATGCATTGCCATCTCTAGTTGTCCCTCTAGTACACTTATCCTTGCCTCTAGTGTCCACAATATACCAATTTTTTAGGTTCACTATAAAAAAGTGAAGCTCATTACTTTACTAATATACTTATTTTTCACACAAGATGACGACGTATAATTTTTCGCACAAAACGAAGTCGTATTACGACGTGAAAAAATTTGGCCCAAAATGGCGACCCAAAAGCCTAAATTCATTAAAAAAAGAATTTACAAAACATACCCTCAAATTATGCAACAAGTTACGAAAACAACCTTGCACTTTTAAATATTTACGACTTTTTAATATAACAAACATTATTTATCAAATATATAACACATATCTACCGATTCATTCATAGAAAATATATCACTGAAAAGATCTTCGAATTACGAACAAAATTAAAAAACTACTGACATACGTACAATTTTATAAAAAAATGTTGACGTTTACTATATATTTTTGAATTTTTTTTCAAAACATACCCTAAACTAACTAATAACTTTATAATAAACCTCATGGGTCAAAGACGAGCAACTCTATGAAAAATTAAGTTATATAAATAACCCTATACTTTTTGTTATTTAGACTATTTTATATAACAAACTCTCTTTCACAAATATCTAACAGATATCCGTCAACTTCATTGATAAAAAATATACCGACGACTACGCCTCTGAATTACGAACAAAAGAGCCCAATATTGATACTTTTGAGATGCGTACATGTTTGTAAAAAATGTCAACGACCCTAAAGTTCAATGAAAACTAAATATGTAGAAGTGTAAGTAGACTAAAGGCTAACGGTTGACAAATATATGAAACTTTACTTCTTACAAAATATTATTGGCTACACAATTACAATAATGCATCTTCGAAAAACAAACAAAATAGCTTCACCGCAACGCGCGGGCCGAAACAAATACCAAAATATATATATTCGACAACCAAAGATAAATAAGCTCGTCGCAACGCGCGTGGGAATAGATTTCAGTTGTATACACACGTAAAATTACATTTATATATAGTTTGAAAAATGCATATGAAAATATATTCATTCGAGAAAAATAGTAAACTGAATGGTAAAAAATGATAGTAATTCTTAATTCAACAGTTCAAGTATTATACAAATTTAAGCAAAACGAGAGACTTTTCGTACCATATTTATGTAATATAAAGTTAACAAAAAAGGGCCAAAACTTTCGAATGAAGTTTCACTTCTTATGTAATCAATTAGCAAAAAAAATAAACTTCGTCGCAACGCGCGGGCTATCATGCTTGTTATAATAATTTAATGCACAAACCTTTGCTTTGCTTTCGATGCTTTACGTTTTAAAAATTACCATATCCCCTTAATTAAAAAGGTTTAAGAAGAAAATTATTAACCAACGCATAAACCGAATCCAACCTATTTTACCCGTCCGTCAGTTGACATGCAAAACCGATTTTCGGGTTAACTAGCATATCTACACTAGTTAGCATGTTACATGGCTTAAACATGTCGGCCTCACGGTTTCAACCCAAAATCTCTTCAGGCCCACTCTAACCCATTTATTTTCGTGTCGGTTTTCTGTAGTGTTTTGTGTCGTGTCACGATTTTGCCACCTTATGTAACACTAACACATCAAGCAAGTCTTTCTTTACGGGCTATGATTTCCAAAACGTTACTTTTTTCCGCCAATCACCTACAAAAAATATAAGAGCAAATCACAAGAGAAAACATCATACTTGTCACCATATCTTTTTTTTAACTCCAAACTAAAGATTTTGTCTTATCGAGTCATTAAAGTCCATTTTTTGTTCTTCTTTAAGGTTTCATGACCATTTTACCCTATTGTATAATTTAAGCTCATAAATAATCCTTGTAGCAATATTACATAAATAGTCCCTTAAGTATTATATTAACCAAGGTTATAAATAGCGTAAGGCGTGGCGTGGCGGCATGGCCAAGCCTCACGCATTTGCGAGCCATGACGAGTCATGGCGTTTTTAAGGCGTGACTTAAAGCGGCATAAAATATGAAAATATTTATAAGAGTAAATTGCATTTTTGGTCCCTGTGGTATGGCCAAATTGCAGGTTTGGGACCCTAACTTTCGAAATTGCAGTGATGGTCCCTATTTTCAAGTTTCTGTTGCAAATTTGGTCCCCGGGCCGGGACCAAACCTGCAATTTAGCCAAACCACAGGACCAAAAATGCAACCCAAAAGGACCAAACCTGCAACCCAAACTTGAAAATAGGGACCATCACTGCAATTTCGAAAGTTAGGGTCCCAAACCTGCAATTTGGCCATACCATAGGGACCAAAAATGCAATTAACTCTATTTATAAATTTATGTATTTATATCATATTACAAATATATTGAGTTTACAAAAAGTGTCATACATAAGAAATAAAGTCAAGAAACTATCTTTGCATGTAATCTTTTTCATTTCTATATAAAAGTACGATTTTTATCGAAATTGAATTCAAAAAAGCCTTCACGCATCACGTTTTATCGCGTCTTATCACGTTTTTTCACTCCTCATCTCATGTCAAGCCTTAAGCCCAAGCCTTGATCTATTGCTTGGTGTGAAGGTCACGCCTCACGCCTTTGTGAGGCCTTTGCGAGCCTTTTAGAACCATGATATTAACCCACATCCATAAATCACCATCCACTTATTCATCTTCAGATAACCGTTAACCACATGTCAGTTCCATCCCTCACATGTTTTCTAATCCACCGAATCTTTCTTTTGTTATCAGTTTCACACATCCCATTTTAACAACTCAGTTCCTCACAAATTAACAAACTTCTCACTTGCTAAGGTCTTCGAAACATGATAACCACCTTTGTCGCTGCCCATTTTTAATCTTGAAGCCTGCATTATCGAGACCAATGAAAGGTTTGAAGATATTTAAAGATCTGTTTCGTGAGGAAGGAATACACCCCGAGCTCTCGTTTTTGTGGGTTTTGGTTTAAGGGTTAAAGATTGTCGTTGTTTTGTTTTGGGTTAACAGATCTGGGTTTTGGTTTGAGGGTGACAAAGGATTTGTTTGTAATGGTTTTTGGTGTTGATTTGGGTTATGATTTTTGTTCTTGTTTTGTGTGATAGATGATGATGATGATGATAATGGGATATTGGTCCTCATCTGTAACCTTTCATGGATTGTGATGGGTTCTTGTGTTTACCGAATCTGGGTTTGCATATAGATCCGGATGTGGGTATGTCGTGAGTGGTTTTGAGTGAGGTTGTGGAGTGTGATTTTAGAAATCTGTGATTTCATTTTGAGTGAATATTGTATTTTTTTGTGTGAGGGTTTAAGGGTGTGACGTGATTATTGTTTTTGTGAGTGAAGATTGTAACTGGGTTGATTCACAGATCCATCAAGGTTTGAATGTACAGAACTCCAACTTTCTAACTTTCTCATTCATTAATTTCACCTAATGGTGATGATGAGGAAGAGGGTGGACGGTGATTGTAACTTTCTCATAAATGGTGTAGGCGGGTAACTTTCTCATGGTGATGATGGTGATTGTGATTTGTGAGATAGAGGGTGGATGAGGAATGTGATGAAAACGGTGATAAGGATTATTTATGTAACAACGACCATATATGTAACAAGGACCTCTAAGGGTAAAATGGTCATTGATGCCCAAAAAAGCACAAAAAAGCCACTTTAATGCCTAAAGAACGCCATAAAATGGACCTATGTTGCACAGAAACGCCGTTGGGGTGACGTCTCCCGTACCGGAAACGTTTTGGAAACGGGAAACGCCTGGAAACGAGAGGAAACGCCTGGGAAACGTCCCCGGTAAAAGTGAAAACGTTTCTTCAAGTTGGGTACGCCGATCCTTATCTCGGAAACGTTTTGGGGAAACGTTTCTACCCAAAAGGTCACGTTTCCTATGCCCCGTTTTGACTTGAACCATTCTGACTTGAACCTATGGCACAAAATATCACGTTTCTTACGCCGATCTATATAAGTTTTTTTTGAAGGTGATAAACAAAAAAGAAAATGAAGATTACGGAGGTAGAAGACGAATGGTGAGAGGGAGGGTAAATTGAAAAGTTAATTGGGAAATAAGCATGTGGGTGAGCAAATGCCGGATGAATTGACTATTGAGTTGTATAAAATTATAAATAATGACTTAGTAAATTTCTTTTTTATTCTTCTTAAAACATTTTCCATACTTTGTTGTAAGTTGTACAATTGTAGACCAGTGTCAATTTAAAAGAAATATTATAGTATGGTATGTCGTATCAAATCGGATTTTTGAATGTTGTGTAATATATTTTTGAAAGACAATTTACCGTATGCTAAAATATTATAAAACACATATACGTTTCCCCGCCGTACCCGTTTCTTGAATTTTAAGATATTGCCGTTTCTCGGTACCCGTACCCGTCCTCGTTTCCGTTTCCGTCCCCGTGCAACTTAGAAATGGACTATAATGACCCGAGAAGACAAAATCTTTAGTTTGGAGTTAGAAAAAAATATGGTGACAAGTATGATGTTTTCTTTTGTGATTTGCCCAAAATATAATGACGGAACTCATACACAAACATAAGAACCTTAACTAAACTTCTTGGCTTGGTTTAGAGAATATATTTTATTAAAAATCATATCAAGGGGCGGGTCTAAATGTCGTTATATTCATTATTTATTTAGAAAGTGTGCTTTATTTAAATGGGACTAAACAGGGTGTATATAGATGATGGTATTTTAAATAGTTGCATTTGATAAGATGTATATATGGAGGAGAAAATTGTCTAATTACGATTTGTTAAACTAATTAAAAAGCTGAGGCTAATAACATATAGTTACAATTACAATAACCTTAAAGAAATTCCTGAAGAGATGATGACTTCGCTATGTACAAATCTTGGCAGCACTTGATCATTAATGATCATCTCATGTATGTCGATGTAGTTGGCAGCACGTTTACTTGCTTCAATATTCATTGCCGCGCTAAACTGATGACAATATATTGCTAAGGGGCGACTGCACACTTGGGAAATGTGTTTGGGATTAATATGCAACAACAACAAACCTAATCCCGCCGAAACATGGTATGGGTGTTTGGGATTAATATGTTTGAGGGTTAAATATAATGATTGCTAAGGGATATGTGACATGTTCGATATACAAGGGACAGTTCAATACTCAAAGAATGATCGAGTGGCTCAAACATAGTAGTTCTGAGACATTGCAAAAGTGCAACTCTTTCTTTGCGGTTGGAATGGAAGATCCCAACCTTCGTGTGATAGACGCTACTATTCATTTTAAGTACTGTAGCTACAGTGCTGCCCAAAAAATTTAGCCCAAAAATTTGGGCCGGCTCAATTAGTTAAAAAAAAAAAAAATTGTTGGCAGAAACTAGGGAGGAAAAAAATGTTACAAAAGTACCGACGCATTCAGATAAAAAAAAATACTCGCAGTAACATTTTTGATTGACTTAAACAGTGTCATTTTACACCATGAGACCAAAAAAATAAATTCGCAAAAAAAAATAAAAAATAAAAAATTAATAATTTTTTTTTTAACCCCACGCAACAACGCGCAAGACCATAAAAAAACTACTAAACACAATACTGAAAAAGTAAACCCGCACTATTAAATATGAGACCGACAAAATAAACTCGCACAAAATTAAAGGAAAAAAAAAGAATTAATGACACGCAACAACGCACGAAAATTAACGCCCCGCAGTAACGCGCAGGAAAAAATAAACTTACATTATTAAACATAAAAAAAACGCGCGAAAAAAATAAATAAATAAATAAATAAAAATAAAAAATTAACGCCCCGCAACAACGCGCGAAAAATTAACGCCCGCAGTATATCATTTGAGATGTCACGAAACACTGTTCATCCTAAGCATTGTAGCTACAGTGCTAGCTACAGTACCGTGATGTTGGGCTCCTACTTTGGCCCAGTTTTTTGGGCCTCAACTTTGAGCCGGTCCTTTTTTTTCGAAAAAAAAAATGGTTCACACAAAAATATGGAAAAAAAATGTTACAAAAGTACCGATTTATTCAGATAAAAAAAATACCCGCACAAACATTTTCGATACCTAATAACTTTAAACATAAGGCCCAACACATAAACCCATATAAAAAAAACCAAACTATTAAACATGAGGCCGAAAAAATAAATTCGGGAAAAAAAATTAAAAATAAAATAAAATAAAATTTTACCGCTCCGTAATAACGCGCAGGCCATAAACTCATAAAAAAAAAACTATTAAACATGATACTAAAAAAACAAACCCGGACTATTAAACATGAGACCGAAAAAAACTTTTAAACATGAGACCCAACACATAAGCCCATATAAGAAAAAAAACAAACTATTAAACATGAGACCGAAAAATAAACCGACACAAAATAAAATAATAATAATAATAATGCCCCGCAACAGCGCGCGAAAAATTAACGCCCACAGCAACACGCGGGTAATCTTGCTTGTTAGGTTTTATGAGTAGAATTACTAACGACAAAAATGACATAATCAGTTCAAGTACTAATGTGCTACTACTAACTTATGACCATTAGTTTATGTTGATTAGCTCCAAATAAGAATGGATCGGATGCCAACACTTTCAATAAAAAAATTAACATATAATCATTCGTAGTGACTGGAACTGGATAACATAATTAAGATGTATAAATGAGACCTGAAATAGAGTAAGAATCATACACGAGCAAAAGATGCAATGAACTGAAAGCCATAATGAGGTCTATCGTTGTCTGATCCATAATGAGAGAGTGTACGAACATTTTCCTTATCTAACTCAAATCTGTATTGAACAACATTTCCATAGCATCCCATTACGAGATAAGAATCTTCTTTTCTTATTCACAAAACAATACTCCAAACATCATAACTACGCCAGTTAGCATAAGGCATCCTCCAGGTTTTGAGAATTAATAGCCTCTTAATGTCATCAAGATTAATAAGGAACTTCATTGACAATCTGGAATCCCCATTCCTCATTGTTAGAACAAACTAGATGGGCCGGTCCAATTATATAGATGGGTCGTACCCATTAGGTCATGATAGGTTGCTTAGTCTGTAAGCTATGGTATTAGTATAAATACATATACAATCCAATGTACAAAACACAATTACAATTACAATAATATATACCCTTTTGAAATTTTATATGGTATTAGAGCCAAAACCCTAAACGACCCTTTTTTTCTGGCATAATTCCGGTCACTTTTCAGCCACCACAACAACCCCACCAAGATCAGATCCAATCAGCAGCCTTAGTCCTACGATCAGATCCACTCCGGATCACCTCGCTATTGCCGCCACCGTCATCAGAAACCAAAAAAAAAAAGGAATATTACTATGGCTATGATTTCA
>BQNB010018407.1:44204-68330 GCA_026074375.1 Tanacetum coccineum | reverse complement strand
AGCTTATGATAATACATGCAATGACTGTGTAATAGAGCGATCACCCTGAAAATGAAACACTTAGACTAGTGAAGAGTTGAGTGACTTTTTATCCCCTTTTCGTGAGGTGTTCGACTTTGAGGTTTTCTAGCATAAGTGTTTTATAGATTCATTTCTTGAAGTTATTCTTGAGAAATCTTTTTATGAAATGTTTTAACAGGTTCTACTTGAGGGCAAGCAAAAGTCAAGTGGGAGGATATTTGATAACATCAAATATTTAATACTTTTTAGTGGCAAAATACCCCTTATATTACTTGCAAATGTTTCACTAATACTCGAAAACGAGATCTTTTCTATCATTTTGTAGTTTTCAGGTGAAATGCAGGAAAATGACAAGAAACAATAGAAAAAGGGCTTAAAGTGTAATTTTCTAAAGAATGTTACGGCGTAACACTAAAAATGGTTACACCGTAACATATATTAAGCAAATACGAAGATCAAGGACAACTTTACGGTGTAACACCATATCTAGTTACGTCGTAACCATGTATTTGGAAGGAAATCTTACCCAAGATAGAGTTACGGCGTAACACCCCTTATGGTTACGCCGTAACCATGAAGATCTACAAATATGGAATGAAGATCACGTACATATGCAAATTATTTGAAGGTTACGGCGTAACGCAATATCTGGTTATGCCGCAACAATTGCTTATTTATAGAATGTCGTATAAGAAGGTTACGGCGTAACACACTTATCAGTTACGCCATAACAGGCTCGATACTTATAAATAGAGGCCTCATTCAAGCTATTCCTGTGACATCCGTGATTTAATCAGGTTAGTGATACCTTTAAAAATGGCTAAGAATTCATTTTGTGTGATTCTTGTGTGCTATGTGTTATATATGTGTACTAAGTGGTTTGAATAGGTGCATGATATCATTTTGAGGTGTAAGGTCATCTCAATTTGAGTGAGTTTGTGTTTGGTGATAAGTAATCCATTTTTTCACGTATAGTGATAATGGAAAGGAATGGTGTATTACATGCAATGCTACGTCAATAGTTGTATGATTTTGTGTTAAGCGTTTATGGAAAATGTATCATGTTGGAAATAAGTGAAGTGATTAAAATTTGGATATTTATAGTAGACTTTCGAAATATAGAAAGTGAAATGTGAAATGAAAAGTTATTTTTAGAAAGTTTAGTAAGTAGCCTGTATGTAAAAAGGTTTACCCAAATTAGCTTAGGGTTGTATGAAAACTTAAGGTAATGAAGATAATTAGTTAATTAATAATTAAAGAAAATAAATAAATAAAAACATGTATGCATATGTAGAAATCGGCCCAAGAAAGGAGAAAGAAAAGAAAACAGATTTTGGGCCTTATCTTAGGAGTTTGACTAGGATTATGATTCTAGTTAGTTAGATAAGGGGTCCATAAGCTAAAAAAATGACTCATTCAGCCCCCATATCCCAACATTGCATAGGAAAACGTTTTCGTAACATTAGTAATGAAGTAACTAGGTTAGCACGTTTTCTCTCATGATATCTTCAACTCTTTTATTTATAGTATATTATTTTACTGTTATTTTTAATTCTTTTTAATTCAAATCAAAAATCATTTTATAAACGTGACATTTGAAATTAAAACTAATTACAACTTAGCTCTTGGGACGAACTCAGATTTACCATTCTATACTACCCACGATCAGGTTCTCTGCCCATTAGTGCGTTGTCCGGTAGATCGAGTTTTATAAATTTAAAACTTGGTAAAAATATATTTTATAATAAAATACGCATCAATCAAACATGGCAATATCTTGCCAATCACCCTTGCCGTGCCAAACACAGTACATGTAAGTAAAATCACAATAGACATGGAAATATCTTGCCAATCACCCTTGCCGTGCCAAACACAGTACACGCAAGTAAAATTACATCACATATATTCACATAGCAATCATAAGCACATAATTGTCCCAAAAACAAAACCACGTTTCACACAGTTCAATTTCAAAACAGTTCAAAACTGACAATCATCTTAGCCTTAGCACCTTAATTACAAACTGTGAAAACTTTAATTCTCGTGGAACGACCTGGACTTACCTAAAGTTATACTATACATGAACGGGTATACTTCCCGAGTGTTGTGTTTTTAGTAAAAATCGGTAATTTTAGTATTATAAATTTAAAGCTTGGAAAACACACATCAGTGTTCAAAGAATTCTTTTTATCAATATTTTCCAAAAAGAGCTCTAAAACCTATCATGACATTCTTTATGTGACTTCTGCCGGGTGATTGCCCTTAGTGACGTGCGTATTGTGGGTTTAGATGTCGGGATTTTATCTTAATGTGTTTGTTTTCCCCTCTTTTATGTATGTGTTAGAGTCGTTGTATGTTTGAGGGTTAGAGTAGTTTTATATTTAAGGGTCGGTACGACGTGGGACTAGTTTGGTAGGTAGTGTAAAGTTAGCGTGGTAGTGTCATGTGTTGGTAGTTAGTGTGTCCTAGAACAGAGTGAAGATAATCAATGCATAGCTAATTACCAATGATGGTTACCAGATATAACTTGAAGTCGTGTAATCACTTTCCAAAGAAGATTATTCGACCATATGCCTGGGTTACAGGAATACCTCCTTGGGATAAAACCAAGTGCTTGTTTTTGTTTTAGGCACAAATCAAGAACCCTTCGCTTCTATGCGTTTATTGTTTTCTGTATCTCTCTCATGCAGTCGTGATCCTCTATTTATAAGGGATACACTCAAACCCTAGTCAATGAAATTATGAGAGATTATAAGAGATATAATCTCTTCCATAATTAGTCTCCATGATTTTAGGAATTAATGGTTACATGACCAAATTAATCGTGGTCATTAATGAAGTCAAACCTACCACTTGAACAAGTCAAAGTTGTTACAAGTTAGTTGAATTCATTCCAGCGAAGTTAATCCTTCAACGTCCTGAACCATCAGCTAACTCACTAAAGAGTATGCCCACTGAAGGTTCAAACTGAAGATACCCACTGATAAGTTAATCCGCTGAGGATATATCCTCTGATGGATTACTCCATGATGGTATCCTTCAGCTTACTATTGAGGGAGTACAAAGCTAATGTCACACCCCGCCAAGGCGGAAACGCGAGGCGTAAACAAGAATGGATATCATCACAACACATAATGTCTATATAGAGAATACTAAAATGAAAACTAAAGTAAAGCAAAGACACAAAGTGTCATAACAATACCCAAAACCTAATGATGTCTTTATTAATGAGAAAGAGGTCTCGTTAATAAATGACATGCAAAACATAATCCACACAATTCATGCAAACACAATTATTCAAAACAGAACGCATAAATAAACTCCAAGCATCCTACGGTCTCTTCTAGCCACTTCGCTCTATCTTAGCACCATTAAGCTCACCTGAAAATGATGCTTAAAACGTCAACACAACGGTTGGTGAGAGTCATAGGTTTAAGACACACAAATCAATCAATAAACTTTTAATGCACTGCTGCCAATTCACCAAACAAATACATGGAACAAGTAACCCACGGGACGGGAACGTGCCCCGCTCCATACGCCTACAAAATTCATATGTGCGTAAATTGCCTCCTTCTAACTCACACCCCGTATACCACGTAAACAACCTTTTTGCATATTCGGATCCACCATCCCCACCACTCTACTAACTTCCCCTACATTTTACCCCCAAATACCCCATAGGTTCATGGTTTTTTTGGAATGAGGGCAATGAAAGAAGGGATGTTAATCTCTATGGAAAATGGAACTATGATCGAAAACCATTCCAAGCGAGAACAAATAAATCTGATCCTAAAGTAGTCTCAGGAACTTTCGAAAAAAACTCAATAAGTAACTACCCGATCTGGTCATGAGATTTATTCTCTCTATAGCCCCAACAAGAATTCACGCACTTCATCTCGGAGATCGGACTCTCCACATGTCCAACTGTCAGAAAAAGACAATTGAATTAAGGATAGGGTATTAGTTAAGGTTTAATCCGTTGGCAGCTGGGGCCTCGATAAACCGAATTAGCAAAATGCAAAACGATATTTCTTCTTTTGACATGACAGGGATCAATACACCCATTCGCCATCAACCATAAACCTTCTAGTTAGCAGTTTCGCTTCGTTTTACGATTATATGTTTCCATGAAAAAAAATTTGAGTTTTCATCGCCCATCTAAAAGCCTCATGAATCTTAATGGCCTTCTGCATATAGTCACACGAGGTTCGGATAAGGACTTAATTTCATGTAAAAAAAATTATTTTTTTTAATAAATCTAACCGCGTCAGAAGAATATCATCATTTACGCCCCCTTGATCAATAACTTTGTCAATATGACACAGCTTGGAACGGAGATCCACAAGACGACCAGATTGATTCTTTTTGCAATCATTAACCCATGAACGTATCTCCTTTTTCAGGATTTGTAATTTATTCTTGAATCGAACCATCTTATTATTATCATCAAGATCAATATTATTCCAAGTTTCCAACACCATTTGATCGAAGCCCTGTAAACTAAACCAAGAGTGGTAAACCCGAAAAGGGGAAGGCCCATAATCAGTGACCACTTCCCGAAGTAAGATTGGTCTATGATCCGAGAGGTGCCTATCAAGACAAATACCCGAAAGATGAGGGAATAAAGAGAGTAAACCATCCGAAACAAAAAAACGATCTAATTTACTCATCTTCTTAGCCGACTGAAGAGACCAAGTAAAAGAGTACCCTTCCAATTGGATTTCAACGAGCCCCGAGTTTGATATAAAACTATTAAATTCATTAGCACCTTGCGCATTGTACACTGAACCCAAACGATCCTCCATGCATCTAACTTCATTAAAATCGCCCATAACCATACAATGACCATCCCAACGGCTGATAAGGGACGAAATGTAGCTCCATAGCGAACGCTTGCTAGTGATAGACTGAGGGGCATATATAGACACCACAAGTAACTTCGCCTGATTAGAAACCCATGACCCATATAAAGCAACAAAATTGTCCGAGACAACATGATGCTCTTTACGGAAAACACTTGGATCCCATACACATAAAATACCACCAGAATTCCCAACTGCTTCGCTAATAGTATACTCGAACTTATAGTTACCCCATAACACTTTAACATCCATATCAGAAATACAATCCAACTTGGTTTCTTGAACAGAAAGGAAATTCACCTTGTGTTTATTGTTTAACTCCTTAATCCAATCTTTCTTAGCCTTGGATCCTAGGCCTTGAACGTTTAAAGATAAACAATTCATTTGAAACCACCGTGAGCTTATGGCTTATTTAAGTTTTTTAGCTCAAGCTGATCAGCTTAAAAGCCTTACATATTGAGCTTACTAGCTTATCTCTAGACTCGCAAGCTGAACAAGTAAGCTAAGCTAAAAGCCCTATAGATTGAGCTTGGTAGCTTTTCTTTAGGCTTATTTGACTTGTGAGCGGTTTTTGTGTTTGTTATACATGCATTTAAGTGTAGTTTAAATAGTTAAAACATAGTGCATGACATTTTCTCGCTTATTTAATGTTCAGTATCATTTTGTTTGAGTTGTCTACTTGTCTATATCTATCTCTTAGTTATGTGTTTTAGTGTAGTCGTTTTTTAGGTGTTACACATTATATTTAATGTAAAGCTAGTAAAATTTGGGCGTACCGTTATTTAAGAGTAAATGTAGCGTGAATGCGGGATTCGTTTGATTTTATTCGTATTTTGAGTTGTTTACTATGCAATCTGTTGATATGATTTGTGTGATTCTATTTGAGGTCTGAGTCGTATTTTATTTCAATCAATTGTTAGTGTTGTGATTATAGTAGACAAATCTAATTTTTATGTTTTAGTTTTACATGCAAAATCTGTAGTTAAATTGCTACTGCTGTTTGCATAGTTATTAATTAGAGAATGTAGCATGTTTCAAATAATTGTATTCTAAGTTTGATTTGTTGTGTAGAATTATGTAATCTTCTTATGATCAAACCAAGAACAAGAGTGAGATGTGGGTTGTGATGTTAGAGATAGAATGGATGGAAAATGCCAACGGGGACCAATCTTAAGAAAGTAGTAGGTCGCAGGACCAGGCGTGTGAGGGACTCACTCTTATTTCAATCCAACAATTCGCTCCCTAGATTACATAAATCCGGCTGGTGCCTGAATAATTGACTCTAAACCATGACGCCAACACCAAACATGTTTTAGTAATCCATTTTGGTCTGGACGAATGTCAGCTCTATCATAAACCCCATAGGTCACCCAATACGCAAGAGACCTCACATGATCGGAAACCCTCATTCGATATAAAGAACGCGTAAAGTTATTAATTGAAAGGTAAATCCTCTGACTTCCCCTTAACAAAATTATCAAGGTCACGTTCAACCACTCAGTCTTTTCCAAGACTATGGAAGGAGACCTAAGGCTAGATGATTAAAATTATTGGCTTACTTTTTAAAAATCGAAGCAATTGAAGAAGCCCCATTTGCAGCTGGTCTAGGTTGAAATATGTTGGCGAGAGGAGTATTTTAGAGGACGATTATATCCCGACAGCAACATTTGGTGTAAATTCAATGCGGCAATCCATAAAGTGGCACATGTTACCCACAAGTCGGTCAACATTATCACATTAATAATCGTACAAACACTAACCTTTTCCCCGCTTTTGATTTACGATCAGGAATGAAACATCAACAACCAGTCCCTTAAAATAACCTTTACACACCTCCCATAGATCTTTAGATGTAGTGTTGTTTGGGAAATTCGTAACAAAAATAGATTTGGAGATCAACCGTGTGTGGTCGACGTTACTGCGAGCCCTAGCCGCCATAAGAAAAAAGGAAAATTATCTTGAAACCAATGGAACAGTAATCGAACACCAAATAACTATTGATTTATGCGAATCAATATAAAGAAACAATTAAGGACCCGATAAAAAGAACCAACCCTAAAAACTCATAAATCTCAAATGAATGGATATTCAATCAGAATTAGGGATCGAAAAATCCGAAACCCTAACCCTAAAAAATAGTCAATATCTGATCTTATGAATTAAGAGAGCATAATCTAGATGAGATCACTTAAAGCGTGCGTTATTTGTTGAACGATAATAAATAGGCTAAAAGAAGATCGATCAAATGAAGAGAGGTCTTGTGATATTGCCATGGAGGGTTGTCTCTTTATTATTGGCAATTTGTGGGAAATTAATTCTTCTGTAAGACCTATTTGGCGGAAAAGAGTGGAGCTTTTTTAATGAAGTTTAATCCTCAATAATAACAAGTTGAAAGTTGTGGTGAAGAGGTAAGACTTGGTTCAAAGAGCCTTCTCTGTCTACCTAAATACATATTAATGTGTTTTTATTAATAGTATGAATCTGGTTAGTATGATATTGTGAATGGCGTTTAGTTAGTATGCGTGTGAAATGTACATTTTGGTTAGTTTTGATGAATATTGTGTATGGTCATTTGGTTAGTTTGATAATTGTGTATGACGTTTTAGTTAGTAAGCGTTTGTATATGGTTAGTTTGTTATTTTAAATGGCGTTTAGTTAGTACGCGTGTTGTATGTTATTTGTGAAAGGCGTTGTGAATATCATATGCGAATGTATATGTTAGGTGACTTATTATTAGCATATGCTTATTATGTTATATGAATGATATTTGATTGTTAGTTCTTTTTAAAATGGATTTTTTTTTCTAGGAGTTTATGTGATTATTTCGGAAAATTCCCCGTCCGAGTTAATCACACCTATCGAAAAACACCGTCCGAAATTAATTTATTAAGACAATTAATTTCGGAAGTCCCCTGTTTTGGGGGACTGTTTTTTGAATGTTTTGCTCTCATTTAGGATATGAATACGTATTAATGTTTTACTATTTGATGAGAAATTTGGACTGTGTTTACCCAATCAGTCCTACGATTATGTCTTTAATTGCAACATTTTTGGGGAGTTGAGGGGGAAATGCTGATGCTGCCGAATTTTTTTCAAATAGTAAATCAGTTATATGCATTCATATATGAGACGAAACATTCAAAGAGTGGGTTAGGATTGCCTTTCATAGTTGCACTAGGTAAACAAAATAGTTCATATTCATTTGGTTAGTATGACCTTTTTGATTCATAGTTTTGTTAATGACCTTTTGGTATAAAAAAATAAAAATCATTTATTTGAATATGTTTATTTGCAACGCAGTTATTACAATTGATAAGAGTTGGACCACTATATCCAGTCGTAATTCCAATGCATTTTTTTATGGTCTTTTAGCATTCATCGCGCATTGTGAGCCATTGTTGCACCCCATCACACGAAAGATCCATTGCCCATGTAGTCGCTGTTGTAACTGTGATAATTTGGTTACCCTCAAAACTCTTGAGGTACACATATCTAGACACGGGTTTGACCAACATTATACCACTTGGAAATATCACGGTGAACCGATTCTTCCACTACCTCCACCAATACCACATTCACCTGAACACATTGACATGGATGCATTATTCAAAGATATTTCTGCAAATAATGTCCCAACTCCACCAACTCAAACAACTGGTCCTCAACCACATACAAACGGGTCCTGATAACTAAACGAGTTTGAAGAGTTATTTATTGGTCCACCCCAAAAGTTTAACCCGGGTTGTGATATGTACTACATTGGAATTTACATCAGAGATTTCGCACTTCAAGGTTTTAATAATAGGTGATGCCGGATTTAAAAGATTACTAGCTCTTCTCCAAAATGGGCATGTTTCCCCTAGTAAAGGATACAATTTTCCCATTCGTCATTACTATGAAACAAGAAGACATACAAAAAGATAGGGTTAGGGAATACGATTCGATCCATGCTTGTATAACTGTTTGTTTTTTATTTTCGGGGTTCTGAGGAAAACAAATAGATGCCTATAGCTCCATAATCTGCAAAGGAGTTAGATGGAAAGATCCAAAAAAAGGCAAAGGGGAAGAAGTTAAAAACAAGTTCTTGCGTTACTTTCGTGAACACATAGTATACAAGTATGTTCAACACAAAACACATAGCCAAAGTGGATGTTACTTGGCATGCTACTAGACAGTCTAGGAAAACGGTAAAGATGAACTCTCGCGTGTGACGGTTTCTTTAAGAGCTTGGATAAATTTTGACATATGATGAAACCTGAGTTCTCTGGTGACCCTAGAAACGTTTGATTAGGGTTGGCTACTGATGGTTTTAATCCTTTTGGCATGATGAGTCAAAATTATAGCATGTGGCCAGTCATATTGACAACATACAACACACGACCGTGGATGTGTATGAAAGAAACTTCTTTAATGTTGGCGATGTTAATTCCCGGCCCTAGATCACTTGCAAAGGACATTGATGTTTACTTGCAGCCTTTGATTAAATGTAACACCCCCAAATTGGGTCGCAGCGGAATAAGGGTCTGGGGCGTGTTACTTCATAGATCAATAACACAAGATGTATATAGAACGACCAAAAAGTCATTTAAAACTGATACATTGGATTAAACAAAGTATTTGTTACATAAGCCGAAGCTTCACTTGTCCACTTGTTCAAAATACCAAGATTTCTAGCCCATACAATTAAACAAAATGTAATGCGACAAAATCTTTAATGCATGATATCCAAATCAAAACCACCAATGTATCCCTTGCATCTCGTGCTTACTGATCCCCTGAAAAACATTGCTTTAAAACGTCAACAATAATGTTGGTGAATTCATAGGTTTGATAAATCATATATTGTAGGACCACAAGATTTCCTAAGTGTATGATAATGCAACAGATGCAGACATCATATAAATGTAATTACGCTGCTCTAAGTTCATGACACTGAAGCTTGATATGTATGAATACCAAATCAATGGCCTACATTGCCCGTGATGATGTTCTAACCCACAACATCCTATGTTCGACATGGTATACATTCGTTTGCCCAGTGATAGCTAATCACCCGAACGGGGTTGTCAAACCCAATAGATCTATTCATAACATTCGCGCTCACAGTCTAGTAATTGACAGTTCATGATAATGGGCTCAACTAGGGTTATCGCAACTTAGGCAACACGTAATCGTAATATGAAAACTTAACACTTGAGTCCAGTTGTTAATAACATGCATGTTTCTTGAGAATACTAGTATATCTTAAGACTAACCAAGAACAAGGTGAGATCGTGGGTTATGATGTTTAGAGAGAGATTGGATGGAAAAAAAGGTATGAATTGTATAATTGAAACTTATGGAAAAATGGAACAACCAACCCTCTCCAAGACTAGGAGAGGGACTTATATAGTTCTATGGAGGCCGGCCATGGGCTAAATTGGGCCTCCCATGGGCCTTTTGGGCGGGACTAGATTTACTAATCTAATATGATACTAACTAGACTAGACTTGTTACAACTTTGGATGTCTTGACCGACTCTTTTTGTGTTTCCAACAATCTCCCCCCTAAGGTGAGGTCACTCCCAATATACAAAATTTAAAACCTTAAAGCTTTACTATTGCTTTATCCTTACGTCTTTAGCTCGTCATCTTGACTGTTCTCTTGTGAATATGTTATTGATGTATCATTGACATTCTTGGATTGGCTTGTTTTGAACTTTGTATTTGACTATTGTGATACTTGTGCATCGTGAGTCATCAACCAAGCACAATCTCTTTTACCTTCATGAAAACTTTGCCATCTTGTGGACTTGCGAATTCTGGAACGACATGACTCATACCATTCTTTGAAAAAGCTTTAATGTTGCATCTTTCTTGAAATTCTTTATACCTTTAACACTTTCGTACACTTCTTGAAGATGTGTGGTATCAGAGTAGCGGAAGTCTTGAAACATGTACTTGAGCTTTCATAATGTCTTTATGTTTGTCGGTCGGGTTTGACGGTATGAGCATGTGGCTATGGACTTGTGGCCCAGCTGGAATCCAGGGACCTCCACACACATTAAATAACTTGCATAATACAGTGTTGCAATTAACTGGGGGAAGATTATATGGCTTTTCATTCGACCAGGTTTGGTCTGGGGAGAAGAAGAATACCTTCGGATTCGTGAGGACTCTTCTCGACCTGTGATCAGATAGATTCAATTTTAAGAAGGAACTCTTCTTGATCCAGGCTTTCAAGCTGAAGTATTAATTCTTTCTTAACACATAAGTATCTAGTATTCCTCGTACTCTGCCATGTTCTCACTATCGAACGTCTTCAAGAGACAGCAAGATAAGATGTGAACCGTGAGTTACTAATCTCATCGATTGATATAGAAAATTAATTTGAAAAAATCTATAGGTTTTTGTAATCACCTACAAATTTGTTTTTGTGAACACAACGAGAGTGTTTATCTTTCAAAAATTCATTAACAACCGTTGATCCATTCTGGAACAAGTTTGTTTCTTAAGAATCGCACCATCGTTTCTTTCAAGGTTTGTCACAAGTTTGATTCTAAGAATCGCACCAAGTTACCTTCACATGAGCTTTTTGATGTATGGCTCACAGCTGGATTTTCCATCTTCACTGTGAATGTATTCACTTCTGATGTTTGGCAAATATTCACAAGTGATAATGCGAAGGTCTCTTAAACTGTATCTTGTAATTAACATTGTGTGACTTAGAAAGTTAATTTTGGACAAGTAGTCTAATGAGATTTATGTGATGATCTCTTTTGGACTCTAGGACTCAATAGTGCACTTTGTATTTTAGTGATCGGAGGCTTGGTGCTGAAGTTGACACCTTTTCTTATCACTAATCGGACGTGAGAATGTCACTAGAAATGAGTTGTATCTCCGTGAGTTTGTGAAACACAAAGCTTTATGACTTTGAGTAGCTGCGGAGGGGTTTTGTGCTTAGCCGTCACTGGGGTCCTTGACTGTCTTCATTGTCAGACACACTCATGAGTGTTTCTGACAGCATATTATTGACCCGGGTTTGCCTAAGTGTATGGAGGGCTTCTAGTATTTTCACCCTTTATCCTAGCATTTCTTTTTCATTCTTCAAACACTTACATGACTTATTCGACGACCTTCATACTAACACCTTGTAGGGTTTGTTCAGTGTTTGCTCCATCTCAGTCGGCATTATTCCCTATTCTCACTTTTTCTCCTTTTTTTATCACACCTAAGGACTTTACTCCAAATAGTGGATATCCCTGGGTAGTTCCTCCGGTTCGGGCTGGATACATGTGATCTGAATACTAAGCCTAAACGCCTTTTAAACTTCATTAATTTAAGAACTATGGTCGGTCTTGTTCTTTTGGGTATTTCATCACAATTCTTCCAAAAAACATAGAAAATTTCATTCAAGTTGTTTGATATAAATATCATAAAAGATTTACTCTTGAGGAGTTTTCTTCTCAATCACTAAGTCCACCTTAAAATGGCATCGTAATCGTATACATGTCTATGGTGTGGAGAGCATTGAGTCCATTTTATTGTTCTCTTCTGTCAATATAATTAAGTCCTGGTTAATCACATTTTCTCCCCTTTATCCAAAATGTAATCCCTTGATATTTTGGATATCTATTGATTAACCGTCGGTGACCAAAATTGATATATCTAGCTGGAAGTGGAAAATATTATTGCTCCCCCCTTAACGTTTGAGGGTTTTATTAGACAGTGCTGAGTAAATAATTTGATAAGATTTTGAATATAATAAGATATTCATTTAAAATTTTTGTACTCGAGCACACTCCTTATTATTCACCATTAAGTCTACACTTAATATATCACACGATAGTTTATGTCTGAGGTTTGACTGAAGATGCGAAATCATATCGATAGAATATCAATGGTTCTTTTGACGCAGCCGTAGGTGTCCTTCGTAAATCTATCCACCAACAAAAATTTCTAATCTCTCATTACACATTCTTTCTTTTAAGACTTGGTTTGTTATCTGTTCTTTCTTGTTCAAGCCACTCATCAGCGTTGCTTTCAACTTTATTTTCCAAGTTATGAAGTCTTTGCATCAACTTTACAAGGATTAGTAACAGATTCTGATTCATATGTAAATTTGACCTTGTGAGGTTGTTGGTCGGTGTTGAGTTGTCTTGATGCACCCTAAACTAGGTAATCCTTTCTTGAGTAGATTCAGAACTTTCTTGCAAGCCGCATCAAGCAGTCTTGATGTATAAAGCCCAGATATCTGAAGTACACAAGTAACTCGAAGCCGCAACACCAAATGTCAATTAAGTCTCGGATGTCCGTTATTTCTACTTTCTTTGTTAGTGGATGATATTAAGTGTTAACACCATAGGTCAACATAAGTCTCGGATGTCCACTTTTATTCCCTCTAAGTAGTTAAAATGATAACACCTTAAGCATTATAAGTCACTAAGTGTTAGACTTTCTTCCCCCCTTCCCCCCCCTTGCGGATACTGATCTATTTTATATGGATTTCTTCAATACTATGTGTACCTTTTTTATCAATTATTTATATCATTTTATGTTTGTAGCGTACGGTGTTGGGACCGGTTGGGCACGTGACACTAATTGATATAGAGTAAAGAATTCTTCTCACGTTTTAAATAATTATACTCCTAATCACTTCCCCTATGGACTCAAATAATAATGCATACTGACTATTGCGGAGATGTATCTTCCATCATGTGATAATAGAAATAGTGTACCCCAAAGATTCAACCACAATCTAAAATCAATACGAAGCTAACCTTCAAAAGACAAAAGAAGCTAACCTCAAAGTAGGCCAAGGACACTATCAAGTATATTCTATTCCTTCCCCTTGCTGGTTTTTCGAACGTCGGAATCATTGCATAAAAACCTTATACGCATACATATTTCAAGATCGTGTTTGTAGATTGTTAATAAGCTGAAAGTACTATTCGTGAGGAATGAACTTCAAGGCATTTTAAAAACTATTATAGGTTATTTCCAAGCAGTCTTATGTCTTTTTCAAACTTTGACGGTGTTGGGAATATTGATCGTCTATAGTTTAAAGCCTGAATTCACTAAGTCCTCTAAAGTCAATAAGATTTTAAACTTATGACATCCTAAAATCACTTGAAGTTATTATAAATTAACTTTCCCCCTTGAAATTGTTATTCGTCCTTTATCTAAAACTTATCCATTATTCATGACTTATTTGAAAGACCAATTTTACAAGATTGTTTGATGATGATTTTCTCCCACCTCAAATAATGACACGGTTTCTATTTAAAGAGCTGTTGTCATTGTTTGGAGTGGTTTCGAATTTGTCTTTTAAATAGATCTTTTTGTGCATGACTGAAATCACTGATTATATGAAGCAACCTCTTTTTACCAATAAAAATATGATTTCTCTTATTTATTACTCATAAATGCACTAAAACGTACACTTATGGAAATATAGGTATGCAGGGTTGAGATGCAAAGTAATCACAAGCTTTGCATTGGTCAAAGTAGACCATGCCCGAGAATTAAATTCCGTTGATTGAGGTCAAATGGTTTGATTTTTGAAATACTTGCCCTTTAAGATGATGATACTAAGGGGGTCATTGTGATATCATTTAATGCAAGCCAATATGGCATGTTTTGAAAAACCCCATTTGGCATGTTTTGAAAACATTTGAAACTTCTGCTCGAACTTCATTTACAGGCTTGTATCATTGTTAAATGACATTTCTAAGACCGTAAATGTTATCGATTTCAGAAGACATGCCATTGTAAAACTTCTTTTTGAATTTTTCTCATTTTTTAATTTTGTATTTTGTTTTTGAAAAGTTTATATAAAAGAAAATCTTTTTGGTTTTTCTGATTTTATATTTTTCTCTTTGTTTTTATAAAATTTTATAAAAATAAAAATGAAAATAAAAATCTTTTTGTGTTTTTATGATTTTAAGTATTTACTTATTATACAGGATATTTGAATAGGTACCACCACTATTCATCAACTTCATCTGCCAATTGTTTCAGAGTATCCGGCGTAAAACTCCGCATTCCCAGCTTGTTGATAAGAAATTCAATTCTTTCTCGGCCAAGAGCTTTAGTGAAGATGTCCGCCAATTGATATTCCGTATTGACAAAGTAAAGTTCGATCACACCATTCTCAACATGCTCCTTGATGAAGTGAAACCTGATGTCTATATGCTTGGATCTGGAATGTTGAACGTTGTTGCAGCATAAGGCAATAGCGCTTTTGTTATCACAGTACATTGGAATTTTATTGAATCCAAAGCCATAGTCGGTAAGTTGTGATCTCATCCAAAGGACTTGAGCACAACAACCGGACAAAGCAATATATTCAGCTTCCGTACTGGATATCGCAGCGCTTTTCTGCCTTTTAGACGACCAGCTTACAAGTCTATCACCCAAAAGTTGTATACTGCCAGATGTGCTACGGCGTGTATCTTGACAACCAGCATGATCCGCATCTGCAAATGCTGTTAGTGCAAAGGAAGAATCCTTCGGATACCAAAGACCCCGATGTACGGTTCCTTTTAGATACCGAAAGATCCTTTTTACCGCATTTAAGTGCTTTTCGGTAGGCCGAGCCTGATACCGGGCACACATGCATATAGCAAATTGTAGGTCAGGTCTACTGGCTGTAAGATAAAGGAGGGTGCCAATCATACCACGATAGTGTGATGGATCTACAGCTTTCCCTTCTTTATCCTCATCCAGTTTGGACTTCTCCACCATGGGAGTATCCACTGGGTCACAAGATTCAAAGCCATATTTCTTTAGTGATTCAAGAGCATATTTAGATTGGTTTATGAAGATGCCTCTGGGACTTTGAGAAATCTGTAGTCCTAAGAAAAATGAGATTTTACCCATCATCGACATCTTGAATTTTGAACACATTATTTTAGCAAATAGATCACAAAGTTCAGGAGTAGATGCAGCAAAGATAATATCATCGACATAGATTTGTACCAGTAATAGTTCCTTGCCTTCTCTACGGATGAACAGAGTAGGATCCACTGAGCCTTTTGAGAAGTCATTGGATATCAGGAATGAAGACAACATATCATACCACACGCGTGGAGCTTGTTTCAACCCATAAAGAGCTTTCTTAAGCTTGTACACGTAGTTAGGTTTGTCTGGATCTACAAATCTATCTGGTTGGCTAACATAAACCTCTTCCCGCAGATTACCATTCAGAAATGCAGTCTTCACATCCATTTGATAGATGACCATGTTCATATGAGCAGCAAACGCTAGAAAAATTCGTATAGCCTCTAGTCTTGCAACCGGAGCGAAGGACTCTTCAAAATCGATTCCCTCTTCTTGATGATAACCACGAGCGACCAACCAAGCCTTGTTTTTTAGAATACCTCCTAACTCATCAAGCTTAACCTTATAGATCCACTTAAGAGTGATGACAAATGCTTTATCAGGAGGAGGAACAAGTTCCCAAACTTCCAAACGTTCAAATTCATGAAGTTCCTCTTGCATAGCTTCAATCCAACATGCTTGAGTTAAATCGTCTTTGTAGTTCTTAGGTTTGACTGATGTGAGAAAGGCATCATAGTAGCAGAATAAGGCTTGTTCATGGAGTTATAGTCGTGTTGAAACTAGGCTGTCGAGAGCACCGATTATATTCTCAAGTGGGTGATCCCTAGTCCATTTGCTATTGTGTTCAGCAACTTGGTGATTGGGAGGCACAATTGTATGAATAACTTCCGATGATAAGTATTAACCAGATGCAACTTCTGGAACTGGAATACCAAAGTACGGATCATTACCCATATGTGCGACTTCAATATCATGATTATCTTCTTCAATATCATGAGAAATAATAGGAGTTTGAATTTCGTGTGTTATAGGAGAGTTACTTGGTGATGGTGCATCTTGATCAACTGTAGTTGAGGAAGGTGAGCCAGTTGATACAGCATGTTCGTGTGCAACTACTTCAGGAATATGAGCAATAACTTCTGGTGCATGTAAATCAACATAGGGTTGGGGATTAAGTTACTCGTCAAACATTGGTTGAAACAACAAATCCCAGTCAGATCTCAAAGGTGGTACAAATGGTGTTGAAGAAGGAGGGTTTGGCATGAGTCCTGAACTGATTGTTACAGGAGTCATTTCATGAAGTGCAGGTCCTGAACTACTATGTTCAGAAGCCATCACGGTTAGCTCATCAAAGTCAACATGAATGGTTTCAATTATTCGTCTGGTACGTCTGTTGTAAATCCGAAATGCTTTCTTCGTAGGTGCATATCCAATGAAAATACCAATCTCAGCCTTCGGTTGTAACTTGCCCAAATTCTTGCTATCATTCGTTGGGTAGCAGAGTTTACCAAACACATGTAGATACGATAGATCAGGAGGTTTGTCGTGTAAAAGATCGTATGGTGTTTTATCATGATGAACGATGTATCATGGAACAATTTTGGGTATAACAGGCTGTGGCAACTGCTTCGGCCCATAGAAATAAAGGAGCTTTTGCATAAATTAACATAGTACGGGCTGCTTCAATTAGCGTACGATTTTGTCTTTTAACAACATTGTTTTGCTATGGAGAGCGTGCAACGGATGTTTCATGAGAGATGTCAACCTTCTCATAATATTCACGCAATGTCTGATTAACAAACTCAGTTCCATTATCTGTTCTGATGCGACGAACGGTTTCCTTAAGCCGTACTTGGATCATCTTCAAAAAGTTGATAATAAAAGTTGGAGCCTCATCTTTTGATCGCAAACATTTTACCCATGTAAATCGAGAGTATTCGTCGACAATAATGAGGATGTACTTCTTTCCATTGACACTCGTGACACGCATTGGCCTACACAGATCCATATGCAACAGATCGTGTTTTTCTTGATTGGTGTCCTCAGATTTGGGTTTGTGGGGTTTCTTTGAACTTTTGCCTAATGCACATGCAGAACATAAGTGATCCTTTTCAAACTTGAGCTTAGGGAGACCTCGGACAAGTCCATGTCTTGCAAGATGATTAATAGCACCAAAGTTCAAGTGAGATAGACGACGATGCCATAACCAAGACTTGGTTTTAGACGCCTTTGACAATAGACAAATGGGAGAGGATGCCATCATATTCCCAAGTGAGAGTGTATAAAGATTATCCCCTCGAGATCCCGTCAATAAATCAACACCTTCTAGATTGCGAATGAAGCATGTGTGTTGACGAAAAGCCACTTCGAGATTGGAATCACAGAATTGTCCCACAGAAAATAGATTATGCCCAAGTCCTTCAACGTAATAAACCCTTGAAATAGTAACATTCCCAATCTGATAGTCTCCATAACCCATTATCTTTGCAACTTGATCATTTCCGAATTTGACTGTACCCAAGAATTTACTGATGAAATTGGTGAGCTGAGAGCGATCTCCGGTCATGTGCTTCGAGCAACCGGAGTCCAAATACCAGAGGACGATTTGGACAACCTGCATTCATTAAGAGAAGTAGATGGAATATTGGTTTTTGTGGATCCCCAGGATTTACTGGGTTCCTGTTTGTTAGCAGACATTGGTTTTAAAACCTTCGTTTTGCTAACGGACTCAGTATTCTTATTCTTCCTAGGTTTCCTTGAGTATACCAATTAACCACAGGTTTGGGTGATTTCAGATTCTAGAACTATTGGTTTCCTAGAAGGCACTTCATTAGTAGTGGTAATCCTAGTTAAAGGGCACCGCATTTCACAATATGAAAGTCACCGGTAGGTCTCCAAATATATCCTATCTGAGTGAACACTTTTCCTGTTGGTTTCCAAATATCTTTCTTAGATTTACTCTTCTTAGGTTTAGCATGAAATTTCACATCATTCATAGAGTTAGAAACACACAAATTATCAGAAGACATGCAATCATCACTGTTAATACAGACATAATCAGAATTATCTTGTTTCTTGGAATTCTGCACAGACGCATATCCATTAACTTTAACAGTACCATTCCTTTTATTCAAACTAGATTTAACGTTCCTATGGTGAGCTTCTACTTTATTCTTCGAATTACTACTTGGTGTTTGCTGAATCCTATCATTCCTGGTATTGCCTGAAGGCTGTGATCCGCTAGCACTAGTAGAAAGTCTTACTCCTGTAGAATGCAACACACGCTTGTTAGAAACTATGTTTGAAGTCGAGTCTGTTTTTGTGTTTTCTGTGGATGTGAGTGATTCGGCAAACCTAACTTTCTTGTCCTTTTTCCTCGGTGTGACCTCAACTAATTGAGGACCAAAATTGTTGATGCTAGGGCAAGATCTACTTATGTGTGAAAGCAAATCCTGAATGACTTTGGTATACCTAAAGGCAGACTCTAAAAGTGAATCTTGAGGATAATTGGCTTTTACATGTTCGACTATATCCCTAAGGACCAAAGCTTCTTCCTGAGTATGTTTAATTTACGAGGTTGAGCAGTCCTTTTATTCAACAATATGGGGTGGATTGGTTTCCATATTATCCTTAGACACTTTTGGATCAACAGAGTGGGTCTCAGTAGCCTCCTTATCTAACGCTTTTCCTTTAAGTTTCCTTAACTCATTTTTTAGGGCTGCTATGACCAAACCTTATTCCTGAAGTTTTGCATTTAAATCAGAAATTTCCCCAGACTTTATATTGACTTGTTTAATTAACGCATCACATTGTTCTTTTGATTGAACACGTTTTGGTTTAATCGAGTCATAAAGTTGTTTATAAGTCTGTTTCAAATGCTCATTCTCAGCAACAAGTTTTGTCACTCTATGTTCCAATTCAATGTTAAGAGTCTCAATTTCATCCATGTCCATTTTGACTGTACTATCATCCACATTTCCTTTTAAGGACTTAATTTGCTCTTTCAACTTGACAATGACTGTGGTATTTTGCTTGAGACGAGCTCTCAATTCAACTTAATTCAAACATCTGAGTAAAACTTGGGCTATTTGATTTAAAACACTGTTTTCTAGTTGAAAAATTTCTTGATTAAGTTGAGAATCAGCTTCCAAAGTGATGCAATGTTTTTCAAGAGTCGTAAAACTCTTACAAAGTTTATCGTAAGTTTCTTTATCAACAAAATCCTTTTTATTGAGAAGCTCAGTCTTGAGTTCGAGACACTTTTGACATTCATTCACAGTTTCACAACCTTCATTCACAAACAAATTCACAACAGTTTTTACAATATCATTATCAATGGCTTGTGCCAAGAGTCGTTCATTTTCACTCAAAACTTGATTTATTTTAACTTCGAAAGTTCTGGACTCCAAGCGATGTTGTTCGACAGCCTGTTCCATTTGATAAAAGACTTTTTGGACATCGGCAAGTTCTTCAACCAAGTATTGATTGAAGTTATTGAAGATATCTTTTAATTCTTTTATAAACGGAATGATTTCATCTCGAAAACAAGCCTTTGTATGTTCAAACCCCCACGTGCCCTCAGGTGATTTTGTGGCCAGTGGTTCTTTCTTTGACAACCAGATCAAAGCCAGTAAGATAGCGTTTGAGCTCTTTCAAGCTAGTATACACCATACTTACTTTTGGAACCTCAACTTTGATGGTTGTGGAAGAATGAGATGGGTCTAAAGCTGGGACCGAAGTCGCTTTCCAATAGGCATGTTCACTATATAAATCAGATTGTCGACTCAATCGTTTGTTGTAATCCGTTATTAAAGTTTAACATATTAATGGGTTTCGTCGTTCCACTCTATGTTTTACAACCAATGGATATTGTTCTTTCAAAAGCATTTTTGAACGACTCTCTTCACAAAGCATTAATGTTTCATCAGAATCGGGAATCACAACAGTATCCATTTTAAGAATGACATTCCCGTCTCCTTCTTTTTTTTTATACAGTTTTGGCTTTGACTCATGAACTTTCTTCAGATAGAAAGGTTTTTCAAAACCGATTGCTTGTTTCATGGAATGATCATAACAAATTTTGGATTTAGTCATCATATGAACAGTTTGCGCAGATTGACCTCTTTTGAAAATGATATTATCAAGTTGCTTAATTTTCTTTTCTAAAGCAATTTCTCTATCAATATTTCTGTTTTCTTCCATTTTTAAATTATTTTTAAGATCAGAAACTGTTTTCATTAAAGAATCCTTTTCTTGCACTTGTTCAAAAAGAGTTTCCTTAAGACGTACAATCTCGGCATACTGTTCATTTGATCCTGAAAAACTGTTTTCAACATTTTGCATTTCTTTCAAATCTTTAACCTCTTCTTTATATCAGTAGTCAAGGCTTTATTAACATTGGTGCAGTGCATCACTTGGGTATTTAATTGTTCAAACATAGATAATATCAGGACATCTTGTTGAGCAGAAGAGTTAGAATTCTGGACAGTTTCCTGTTGTGTTTACTAGATATGAGATAAGGAATGATATTGTATCCATGGTTATTTCAGTTTCTGTCTGATCACATCATTAGGACTGTTCAGTAAGAACGTATTATCTGCTCACTTGATTGAATAAATCATAGGTCTTTTATCTGGATTGTGTAACTCAGTGAGTGATCTGTGCCATTCCTGGAGAGATTCGCCATGAGAGCAATCTTGGCTGAGTTGGAGTTCATTCACAAAACTGAGTCATAGGCCTACAGATCATCGGCTTTGATAAGATGCATTGTGGGTGATGTCAGTCTGAGAGGTTTGATGTCAGGAAGTCCTGGACTCTTGCAAAAATCTATTTCTTCCTCTGTTAAGCTATGACAACTTGCTTGATCTTGGAACCAGCAAACCTCTTTATCATTGAAACCATGTTTCATCCCTTCTTCCTCTTGGGACTTGTATACTGCTTGGCAATATGACCTCCCCTTGCAATTGTAACAAAATGACAGTCGTTGTTTCCACGTGTTGCTTACACTTGCACCAGGTGTGTATTATTTCCCGTTGTTCCAGCAGCATAAGTTGGTTGTCTACCCTGACAGGTTGTACTGTTACTTTTCCAGCATAGGATGGTTGCTTGTTGTATGAGAGTTTGACGAAGTCCTTAGCTGATTATTGGTAGTAGGTTAACGGGATGTGACTACAGCAGTTAGAATGACTTCATGTGACTTAATCGCAACAATTGGATCATCCCCTTTCTGGAACACTGGAACACTAAACTGGAGTTGGTGGGAAAATTCAGGTTGTTGCTGTTGATAGGCTGTGGGAGCATATTCCAATTGTGGGATTGATGGTTGTGGAGAATAAACATTGTGGTGAACGGTGGATTGGTACTCATTTGATGGATAAGTAATTGAAAGAGGTGTTGATTGATTGGTTGTGAATTGTTGAGTCTGATAAGGTGTAACAAACTGTGAAGACTGATATGGTGAAACATGAAGTTGAGATAGAGACTTTGGGTGAGTGTTTGTAGTGAGATTGATTTGTTTTATAATAGCAGGCTGATTAAATTGGTGTGATGCAACTAAAGCAAGAGGATCGGAGTTGCGTTCATGCATCAAACAAACTTCATTTGCATGTCTTTCATGTTGTTGCAGGTAAGCATGAAGCTGATCAACATTGGTAGTGTGCAAGTCTTTGACCAATTTAACATCAGTAACAAATTTGCTCCATTCATCAGGAAGAGTGTTTAAGAACTTGGTGTTAACTTGAAACTGCTCCAATGGCATTTGTGATGTTCTATCAATTGAGTAACAGAGTGAACCTCAAGTAGTACTCACTGGTAGCGTTCTCTCTTTTCTTGTAAGTGAACTTATCGAATTCATCATACAGCTTGCACTCTCGTTCTTGTTTTGTTAACGACGTTCCTTGCATTAGCAGTTTAATCTTCTCCCAAAGATCTTTTGCCACACGATGTTGACTCACAAGAGCATAGATTTCAGTTGGAAGGCCTTGGAGAATGATGTTTATTGCTTTGATGTCACAATCAGCTTGAATGGCTTCAGCGGGAGTCAGTTCAACATATTCCTTAAGCCTTGTTACCTCCATACCTAGTGTTTGAAGCGCAAACACCTTGTACGGTCTTTTCTCCAACAGAGGCAAGAATCATTCTTCCATGTGGTCTATTCATCATATACAGTTCCAATTATCCTTTTTCCTCTGAAATCTTACAAGTGTTTTCAAGAGCACACGGTGACTTTGTTGTCTCCTCCAGAAAGAAGTGACTTATCGGCAAGAGTCATCATTGTGGTATCAAAAAGATTACAAATTGATCGATCGGTGGTAGAAAGAAATTATGTTTGGTTATGTGATTATTGAGTCTTGAAATGAAACTATAAAGGATTTTAGAATTCTCGACAAAACCGGGAAAACTAGTGTTTGTTTCACGGGATTTTACAAGTCAAAGAAATAACCGTATAATTTAAAAATGAGTAGTTAAGTTTAAACTTGAGTTGGTTTCACTAGTTCGGTTGACAAATTTTAACTAGTTCGGTCCTACTCGTTCGGTCCTGCTTGTTCGGTTGTCACTAGTTCGATTCACAAAGTTTAACTAGTTCGGTCCAACTCGTTCGGTCCTGCTTGTTCGGTTGTCACTAGTTCGATTCCTCTTGTTCGGTTTAAAGTAAAGGACTCGTTCGGTTCCAACGTGAGTAAAGCTCGTTCGGTTCTAACTAGAATCTTCTAGTTCGGTGATCTCGATTGGTTATCTAGTTCGGTTGACTTGTTCGGCTTACTCGTTCGGTTCTAACTAGTACGAAACTTAAATTTTCAAAACTCAAAAGACACATTTTTAATGGTTTTTAGCAAAAAATTCTTGTACAACTAGTGTTACTAACCCTATAGGAACAATAAAAATGAAAACTTTAAGGTTTTTAAGTCAAAAAATTTGAATCACTATTTTGCTCTTTGTAAAGGTTTTTGAACACAAATCAAACACAAAAACTAAACACACCACTCCATGGCTCTTGATACCAATTATAGAATTATGTAATCTTATGATCAAACCAAGAACAAGAGTGAGATGTGGGTTGTGATGTTAGAGATGGAGTGGATGGAAAATGGATAAAGTGTATTATGATGAAATGTCACAAAATGGAACAACCAACCCCTCTCCAAGGCTAGGAGATGGATTATATACATACATGATGGCTGGCCATGGGCTATAATGGGCCTCCCATGGGCCTTGGACTGGACTAGATTACTAATCTAATCATTACACTAACTATGAGCTAAGACCTGTTACAACTTGGAAGTGACCGACACTTTTCGTGTTTCCAACAAGTAAAATAAGCTAATAAGTTATAAACAAATTATAAGCTAAGACAAAGGCAATCTTGGCTTAAATTTAAACAAATGACATAATAAGCAAGAAACAAAGGCAAATAAGCATTA
>BQNB010018407.1:0-43448 GCA_026074375.1 Tanacetum coccineum | reverse complement strand
ATAGCCCTTAGATATAGTTAGTCATGTTGTCCGTTTAAATGATTTGAGTTAAGGACAAAGTATATGTTCTATTGGTATGATAAGTATTTGTACAAGTACATAGCACTCTACTGTATTTAAATAGTATGATACGACCCGGTTTGGGTTGTATCGGATAGTAGCACCCTTATTTCTCTTATTGTATAATACTCAAGACGATGGCACAAATATTTGCATGGCACTTATTTCTCTTATTGTCACTTTCATTTTAAATAGTATGATACGAACCGGTTTGGGTTGTATCGGATAGTAGCACCCTTTTAGCGTGTGTTTGCTCCGTAAGAATATAGAGAAGAAGAAGAAGAGATAGATTTGCACCACTGTAGTGTGTGCGGACTCCTTAAGAAAATAGAGAAGAAGACTAGAATTATTTTTTAACTTGATTGATTATAATGAAGAATACAACGAATATTTATAATAGCTAAATGAGCCATAGGCCTATTATGGGCTATTATAACCTTCCTAAATAAATAGTCAAACATATTAAATATTTTCCTAATACGACTCAACACATATCCTAAACATAATAAACTATAATAATATCCTAACTGTGGGTGTATCATTCCTCACTCCTTCACAACCACCTTGCCCTCAAGGTGTTGTCTTGAAGAGATATTGATTCTGGGATCCCATATTCTTCTACGGGCAAAATAACCGGAACCAGGATTGAGGAAGGCGAATAGTGAGGCTCCAAAAAGTGTGCAGTCTCGTCTTCCGCTACCGATATCAACCCCCTTTTCCAAACTTTTCTGTTCCAAAACTCTTGATAATGCATCAACCATATCTCCTTCTTGAAACTCCTCAGAAAGGCCGGTCACCACCTCACTTCCGGTATCGTATCCAACCAAAAAAATGAGTGCAGAACCATTAGCGTTGTCCACTACTTCCTTCGCAGGTGTCTCCGGACCTGAAGTTTCTGACTCATCAACACCACTGTTGCCAAAGATGTCATCGGAAAGTGGTGATTTGGTGTTACCAGCTTCTTTAACGTTTAGAATCGAGAAACAATTTTCCTAGTAGCAGCAGATGTGTTCTTCTTGGTTCTCTTGCAGCTCTTTAAGATTTGAGAACTGTATATCTAGTTGACAACAACCCTCATATATATTACAGCCCTGTAACGAATTTCTTGCAACTATGGCATTCTGGCGTGATTGAAACTGAATAAGTGCTTAAACATGAGCTGACTTCTGAAAGATGACGACTTTCTCGACATACCCATGAGGAGAAAAGATTTGATTCAAAAATTCCACAGTAATAGGGTATATCATGTGATGAATCGTAACCAACAGAATACGATTAGGCTCGTCCCCTTTTCCTCGAGTAGTTTGCTCAAGATCTTGAATGTGTACATGTGCGGTGAGTTTGTTTGGTTTGGCGATGGCTATGGTGGACCGCTCGTCCTCAAAACGGGCCTCGACGATACGGGCAAAGGAGAAAGCTTCTCCTAAAGTTATAGGCCTTGATCTGAATAGTTTTCGTTGTAATTCCAGTTTAAGTCCGGAGAAATAAAAAGATTTAAGTATGTTTACAAAGATACCCGTTACTCGATTTGCAAGTATCACAAACTCACTCTTATATTCGGCCGCCGTACCCATTTGCAATAGCTTAGATAGTGCATATTCCGCATTCTGATCGCTGCCACCTGATTACATGAGTAGTAGCTCAAAGAATTTTTTTTACTGATGGACAGTAACTCGCAGATCAATATTTTTTTGCGACGAACAATACCCCTCGATGAACAGTGTTCAGTGAATAGTACCCACGATGAACAATACTTTTTTGGAACCCTAAATCGAAACCCTCTCAATGAGAGCTCTCAATGAAAGCACCAATTGATACGACCCGGTTTGGGTTCTATCGGATAGTAGCACCCCTTTTAGCGTGTGCTTGCTCCGTAAGAATATAAAGAAGAAGAGATAGATTTGCACCACTATAACGTATGCGGACTCCTTAAGAAAATAGAGAAGAAGACTATAATTATTCTTTAACTTGATTGATTATAATGAAAGAATACAACGAATATTTATAATAGCTAAATGGGCCATAGGCCTATTATGGGCTATTATGACCTTACTAAATAAATAGTCAAACATATTAAATACTTTCCTAATACGATTCAACACATATCCTAAACATAATAAACTATAATAATATCCTAACTATGGGTGTATCATTCCTCACTCCTTCACAACCACCTTTCCCTCAAGGTGTTGTCTTGAAGAGATATTGATACTGGGATCCCATATTCTTCTACAAGCAAAATAACCGAACCAGGATTGAGGAAGGCGAATAGTGAAGCTCCAAAAAGTGTGTAGTCCCGTCTTCCGCTACCGCTATCAACCCATTTTCCAAACTTTTCTGTTCCAAAACTCTTGATAATGCATCAACCATATCTCCTTCTTGAAACTCCTCCGTAAGGCCGGTCACCACCTCACTTCCGGTATCATATCCAACCAAAAAAATAAGTGCAAAACTATTAGCGTTGTCCACTACTTCCTTCGCAGGTGTCTCCGGACCTAAAGTTTCTGACACATCAACACGACTGTTGCCAAAGGTGTCAGCGGAAAGTGGTGATTTGGTGTTACCAGCTTCTTTAACGTTTAGAATCGAGAAACAATTTTCCCAGTAGTAGTAGCAGATGTGTTCTTCTTGGTTCTCTTGCAGCTCTTTAATATTTGAGAACTGTATATCTAGTTGACAACAACCCTCATATAAATTGTAGCCCTGTAACGAATTTCTTGCAACTATGGCATTCTAGCGTGATTGAAACCGAATAAGTGCTTGAACATGAGCTCACTTATGAAAGATGACGACTTTCTCGACATACCCATGAGGAGAAAAGATTTGATTCAAAACTTCCACAATAATAGGGTATATCATGTGATGAATTGTAACACCCCCATTTTTACAATATAGCAGCGGAAGCTAATCTGGGGTATTACTTCAAGGTACAATAGTCATAATCATAGAAAACGAATAAAAAAGAGTCGTTTTTGAAAATTTAGTTATCATTCATTATTTCATCAGAGTTTTTACAAAAGAGGTCCCAAAATCTAAAACACAAAGTTTGAATGATAACAGTTTTACCATCTTCAAGTCCTCGCCACTCCGTGCCATAAGTTGCTTAATTACTTGAGATAAAACACGTTAGAAAGTCAACACAAAGGTTGAGTGAAATTTATAAGTTTAAGTTAAATAGTTTGAATGCAATTTCGATATTGGGTTACGTTGTTATACACCCGTTATTTGTAAAACAATTATTATTGCAATTAGCTCATGAATCCAAAACCTTGGGATATATAATAATCACACGTTATAGCCCCAACGGGTGCCTTTGCCAAAACACCCGCAATTATATTCTAATGATGTGCAATTGGTTGCCGATATAACTAGGTACAACAACGGGGAGTCCAACCCAAATAGATCTATTCACAACATTCACGCTCACTCCGTAGAGTAATTAACGGTTCATGATATTGGGGACTTAAAGGCAAAATAGTTACTTAGGCAATAATAAATCAGGACAACATACAGAAAATAATTGCATTCATGGTTTATAGCATGTATTCCCCTCGCGGGTTTATAAAACATTTGAAAGATTGAAATGCGAAGCTATGAACTCACCTTAATAATATAGGGAAATTTGATTGATAGCAAAGGTATATGAAATGAAAGTAACGGCTTCGTCACACGCAACCTGGGGTAATATGTTAAGTCTTAGTTTGATTGTTATGTTTCAAAACTTTATAAAGTATAATGTATATCTTTGATTGAATTATTATGGAGTATTGTATCACCGTTCGGGCCATCATAATTCAGAGGTCATTCAGTAAACGTTTGAGGAGCTAGGGCACTTTAAATTGTAAACCCAACAACTCAGTCAAAACGTAATACCAAGATGAAACCCCTTAATATGAAGCTCCTTAATATTGTGGTACGACATAGATTCGAGATAAGATTTTTAAAATCACATTGATGATGAATTATATAATAGTTATAACATAATCGGTTTTAAGCGTTTTGCTCAATAACTGGAAATGATAAGCACGTCAAGCGTTAATTAAAGTTATGTCTTATAAGGTTTTAAACACATTTTTACACATTTTCAAAATGTTACATTTTAGACCCTTAAGAATGAAAAATGACAAAATATACCTTTGAAGTTTTCACTTTTACAAGTTTGGTCCTTCTAGTTTAAAAGATGTACAAAGTAAACCTTGTACTTTGGAAAGTGACATAATAGACCCCTATAGTTATAACTTTATAAATATGGCAAAAATAGTCCTTGCACTTATAAGTTTTCAAAAGTTATAGCATATACCCCTTGCATGAAAATAATTTACAAAACAAGTCCAAAATCTATAATAATGATATTTTTCAATATGAAAAGTAATTTACCGGTTATAGCTTATTAATATAAGCTAAAATATGAAGGTTTAACGTAACAAAAGTTCAAAAAAATGATCCGTTAAGCTAGAAATCAAAACGGGTCAAATTAGGGTTTTAAAATGAAAACGCGCGGGTTTTAATTTCAAATTCTTTCAAGAATTAATAAAGTACTTATTATAATGTTAGATAAGCTTATTAGGATAGATTATAACGATAGTTTACAAGTTTAGCTTATAGATTAAGCTAAAACATGAAATTAGGGTTTCATGAGCTCAGTTTGGATCAAAAAGGTAAAATACATATGTTTTTGAGTTCAAAGCTTTTAACAATAGTTTAAGCATGATCATATGAACATTATAAGGGTATGAAAACAGAATGTGAGCTTATGGAACCTGGTTTTGAGCTTATAGCTTGGAAACGGGTCGAAATCGGCACTTTTAGCTTCGTACGCCTAGAATAACGACTCCGGGGCTTCTTTTCTTGGTTTTTTTGCTTCACCTCTGATCTTGAGACTTCTATTGATCTTCTAATTTTGATATGGAAGTATTAGAACTCCATTTATGTGTAAGAGAGAAGTTGTAGGGGATGGTTTGAATGTAGGTGTATGGTTTGACTTATATAGGGCTCAAGGACCCTTAATGGCCAAGAAAACTTGGTAACAGAGGCTTAGGATCTGAGATATATGATTAATGAAAGCTAGATATGACAAGGGTAAGCTAAGAGATGAGTAACATAAGCTAAAAACCAGCTTTGATGTGTTGTTTCTCTCTTGTGTTGTCGTGGCCTAAAAGGAGAAAGAAGGAGGTGTCAAAGCCTCCTTAGTGACCAAGGAATGCAATTAGGTGCTTGTAAGAAGCTTGTAGATGAAGTAGGTGAGTCATGGAGGTTTATGGTAGCTTGGTTGGTTTTCAAAATGGGTAAAAAGAAGAGAAAATGAGTATAGAGTTCAAACTTGCTCGGGTTAGGGTTTTTGGTTCAAATTTCATGTACGATGGAGTAATGAGGATAGATTATGAAATGTAATGTTGTAATTAAGTGTTTATAACTTAATTTGATTAATGGTTTAGGTTAATAATGGGTAAAAACAGGGAAATGTTGTTAAAAAGCTAAGCATTGCTTATTTACAAGATTCGTTAGGAAAACAGAGGTAGAACGACTATTTTGGATGTCATGCTTAATGACTTGTACATTGTGCTTTTAAGGACTTGTATATTAACTTGGAGGGAGTTTATATTTCAAATGAGATGTTATATTACTTGTACATATGCTTTAGTAGCTTGTGCATTTACTTTAGATATTAACTTTACATGGAGTTAGGGTTTTAGAGGTATACGATAATAGTTTTAAGCCTGTCTTGATATAACGTTGCAAATGGTATATTATATGAGTAATGTACTTTGTAAAAAGGATATTAAGATATTGACTTGACATATTATGATGTTTGCTTGACATATATGTAGATAGGATTGCCATAGATAGGTTGCGTGAGCTTGTTAACTTTGGTTATGCAAGTTGCGTTGCATAATGAGATATTAGTAATGTAAGTAATGTAATAAAGCGAAAAATTTCCCTGAAAAATGTGGTTCATATATAATAGATAGATAGTACATTGCATCTAACTTAATAGATGAATATTTACATTGATGAAAATTGCGGGTTGTTATACCATATGTAAACCGAGCTCCATACTCATCACCAGCCGGAGCCCACTACACCTTTGTCGGAGCCCACTACACCTTTCCCAATTCCTTTCGTAATCCTAACTCACCCTCAAATTAACCCAACTCACCCTCAAGCCCTTAAATGTCACCGACCCAACAAAATCATATACCGGCCCAACCAACACTTCTTATAATTAATCCAAACCTGGTTTTGGTTCATCCCATCGTCACACGTTTTTGTGTCGGTACTAATCGTCCTACTCAGCATCTTATTCTTCATGTGTCTTCCGTTTCTCCTTTACCAAACTATTATACTGATGCAATTAATGATCGAAATTGGCAAAATGCTATGCGTGATGACTGATGAATATAATGAGCTTATTAAAAATATCACTTGGACTCTCGTGCCCTAACCTACGGACGCCAATATTTTGTTTCGCCATAAGTATTTAGCATATGGCACTTTTAATCACTACAAGGCTCGTCTTATAGCAAATAATAGTACACAGTTAGAGGGCATTGATGTTGATGAGACTTTTAGTCCGGTTGTTAAATTGGGTACTATTCAGACAGTTCTTAGTTTGTCTACTTCTTGACATTGGCCAGTTCATCAGCTTGATGTCAAGAATGTCTTCTTACTTGGTGATTTATCTGAGATGGTGTATATGCATCCGCCTTTAGGGTTTCGGGATTCTGCACATCCTGACTATGTTTGTTGTTACAAAGGTCTCTTTATGGGCTAAAGCAGGCCTTTAGGGCTTGGTTTCAGCAATTTGCAGCTTATATTACTCGTGTTGGATTGACTCATAATCGTTGCGACTCATCATTATTTATTTACAGACAAGGGGCTGACACTGCTTATTTATTATTCTATGTTGATGATATTGTTCTCGCTGCTTCTTCTAAGGGTTTGTTACAACTGATTATTGCTTCACTGCATCATGAGTTTTCTATGACAGACCTTGGTTCGCTTAATTATTTTTTGGGTATTTCCGTTACACGTGATTCTTCGGGGTTGTTCTTGTCTCAGCGTAAGTATGCTACTGATATTCTTGAGCTGGCTCATATCGTTAATTGTAATCCCAGTCGGACTCCTGTTGATACTGATTCTAAACTAGGAGATGATGGTGATCTTGTATTTGATCCGACATTATATTGGAGTCTTGCAGGTTCTATTCAGTATCTTACCTTTACTCGCCCTGATATTTCTTATGTAGTGCAGTAGGTTTATCTTTAAATGCGTGATCCTCGGGGGCCACATTTCTCAGCTCTTAAACGGATTTTGTGGTATATTCGTAGTACTTTAGATCATAGGTTACAGTTATTTTCATCTTCTACTACATCTTTGGTTGCTTATTCGGATGCGGATTGGGTTGGTTGCCCTACTACTAGGCGATCGACTTCACCTTATTGTGTATTTCTTGGCAACAAACTTTCTTGGTCCTCTAAGCGTCAACCGACGCTATCTCAGTCTAGTGCTGAGGCATAGTATCGTGGTGTTGCCAATGTTGTTGCTGAGACTTGTTGGTTAAAGAATCTACTACGTGAGTTGCATAAACCTTTGTCTTCCGCTACGCTTGTTTAATGTCAGTGCTGTTTATTTGTCTGCTAATCCGGTTCAACATCAACGTACGAAGCATATAGAGATAGATATTCACTGTATTCGAGATTTGGTTGTTGATGGTCAGGTTCGAGTTCTTCATGTTCCATCACGTTATCAGTATGCAGACATTTTCATTAAAGGCTTGCCTTCGGCTTTGTTTGAAGAATTTCGTACCAGTTTAAGCGTTCGGTGTCCTCCCGCTCAAACTGCGAAGGAATGTTAGTCGGTGTTTGTGTATTGGACTCAAGCCCGAGTTCTAGAATAATCTTTGTATTCCTATATATGTACCAAACCTTAATGCTTAATGAGATAGACAATATTCCCTCATTCCCTCTTACCGCTCCAATCGATCCCAGCGAATAAGCAAAGTCCGTATGCATGAACACATGCATTCTACATATATATGCCAGCCATATATACATGTGTCGAGTATAATATGTTTCTATTCTAATGAGTGATCGATCGAGCCGCCACTTAACGTACGAAGTTCATGTTGCAAACTTGACATTGGAATCTCATGGTTCATAAATTGTGCATCGGGATATACCTGCATTGATCATGTATCCTTTTGTGGCAACGTGCAATAGTGTTCTTACAAATGATTCCTTTGAGGTTATTGGTGGGTGTATATATGTTTCTATGTTTTTTCAAATAGTTATACTAGTAATTGTGATCATTAGTAGTTTGTAAGATATTGTACCTTTATACTAAAAGGCAGGATTGTTGTTTCAATGCTTGGCATTAAATGCTGTTTGGTCGACCCGTCGGAGATGTCACCACCCGCCGGAAGTTCCGGCTGAACCCGCCTGAAAACCCGCCGGCTAATCCGGCATTTAATGCAACCCGCTTTTTCACCCTCCCCGGATACGTGTCCATTATATACCGCTTCCAAGGTTATAAATTACAATAATGTTTCAATATAGAATAATATCGTAGAAGTTTTCGTATACATCTTTGAACCTATACGAGTTAAATTCTTAAGTCAATTTTTTTAACGGCGATTGAATTAGAAACCAGCAAGGAGCTAGATAACGGTACAAAAAGGGGATAAAGCGTTACAAGGGTGATCAAACCACATTATCCTATTTAAAGAAATTTTTCTTCCTTTACTAACAATCCAATTGAAAGAATACATCTTGATATCATTGAAGATAAGATCTTTTGAAGGTTTCTTGGCGGATAAACTAGATGGAACCGTGTTGTCCCTTTGAAAGTTAATATCAATACATCGCGAGTGATGAATGGTAGGATGACAACGCGTAACCATTGATAGGGGGTTTATGGATTTGGATTATGTAAGATGTACCTTGTGTGATGATGGAATCGAAAAAAATGGAAAAAAAACTCACATATTGTTCATTGCAAGATTGCAAAAGAATTTATGGTTAGATGTTTTGAACGTGGTGGCGGGATTCGAATAATTTATTCTCAGGTTTGCCAAAAAAATAGATGACTTAGTCAATTTAGCCAGGACCATTCACCCAGACGGACCTTGTCTTGACACATTTGTCGGAGCAGGGGGCCAAAATTATTAAATACATATTTTGGGTGGGCCCAAACCAAAACTATAAAACCTTAATATTTTGTCACACACTACTAAAGAACTAACATTATACATAGTAAATGGTACTTGTGAGTAAACTTTTTGGGGGGGCCACATCACCCCTTGGTTCTTATGGAAGTTACGGTCCATGATAAACACTTTTTTTTTTTTGGGGGGGATTTTTTAGTTCATAATTTAAATTCTTCATTTGCATAGTTATACTAGTAAATGTGATCATTAGTAGTTTGTAAGATATTCTCAATAATGCCTAATTATAATAATGTTTCAAAGTAGAATAATAATATCGTAGAAGTATGCAGTTTTACATGTAGCAATCACATTTAGCTAGTACAAATTTTCATATACATCTTTGAACCTATACGTGTATATATTTACGCATACATAACTAGATCGATATTCATAGTTAAATTCGGACCTTGTCGGGTTGACTCGCTATGGAACTTTCCCTCCTGGCTAGGTCTCCATGCAGTACATTAATTATTATGTTCAGTTAGCATAATTCATGCCAAGTACTATGTTTCATTTTCTTAGAAGCCAACAAAAGTATGTATGAATATGGATGAAAAGTCACTATGAACTCACTTGATATTAATCAATTCTAAACTATGTTCAATATTGTATCTGTTAATGTTATCGTATTTATGAAAATAATGAGTTTTAATTTGAATGTTCAACTGATACACATTTAATCCTAACCCTAAAAGAAACTTATTTTTATTTGTTTCAATAGATTCGCCATGGTGTCACAAGTTATCGTACACCCAATATATTATCAAAATACATTAATAGAAAGTAATTAAAGAAACTTCCTTGTGGTCCTGGGTCTTAAAAAAGTCTAAAAGATATACACTAAAAGATTTGGTATCCATTTTTAATTCACTTTGTCTCTTTCGCTTAACGAGTTCAAGTCCTAAATATTGATAATAATATACGAACTTTAACAAGTTGGTTCTTAGAAAACACTTGGAAGGGGAAGGGGGGGAGGAAAACTTCATTGGTGTTGATTGTGGTTAGCATGGGTAATATGCAATGTCCAAAATTATTCTATTTAGGAATCAAAACATAAATGTTAAAATAACTTAGGTTTATTAGTTTATGAACCAAATGATTCCATGTAGTTAAGTTACAAAATTGTGGGTCTAATCTAACCATTATTGGCTTGTTTCATTGACTACATGACCGCATAGATAGGAAACTGATGAAGAGTTAGGTTTCATTTTTATAGTAATGGCTAAACTAAAGGGTCATTGTTCGTGTATATGTCCTATTGGCATTAATCGGACGACTCATACTGCTAGACAGTACGAATGGCCTAGGCCGAACACCACGTACCTCTAGGCACATCAAATGAATTAATCTGAATAAACAATAGTGAGACCTTGATGTTAGAATATATTCGCAATTCTTAGTAGGTCAATGTAATTAGTCAGTATGTGGATTTAATTGTACTTAGTTAAATAGAGTTAGGGTTATACTTAAACTATGTTTGCTTGGTGTGCTAGGCAAGCAAGGATTTCAGAATTCTATAAGAATTGTACCCCATCATCTCTATAAATAAAGGTAAGAGTGTATGCTAGTTTGAACATTTTGCCTTTCTCATTCGTTAATTAATACAATGTAACGTTTGGGGTCACGAGCGTGTTTTTCTTTGAGTCTATATTCTGCGCTACCTTCTTGGTTTGTTGGTCTTAATTTATTCAACAAGTGGTATCAGAGCTAAGGTGACGTTGGTTTCTTGAAGCTAGGTCGACTTAAAGATGTACAATCCCAACAAGTAGTATCTTATCTTTTTTATTCTTCAGTTTCTGTGCAGTGGTGGTAGATTTCACGCTGCAGGTTTGTTAACGGTTGGATCTTTGTGAAATTCAAATCATAGGTCGAAGGCACATGGATCTAGAGTCTCACCGGAGGGATCTACAATTGGAGGTCTCTAGAGAGAGATAAAGGTGGTCGAAATTGTTGGTTCAAAATTTGCACGTTCTATTCAAAGTAGGGATCAAAGGTTTAAAGGCTTAATATATATGTGAAAAGTAATGTATTATTTCAAGACCAGCTAGAAATAAAATGGGTCACTTACAAGGTGATAAGCTCATAGCTCCCACTGAATTTAGACAACATTACATGTGCGTCTATATCAGTAGTAAAATGCATTGCTCCCACTGGATAAGACAACATTAAATGTGTGTCTATGCCAATGAAGTGCAAGTAGCAATTTATTTACTTTTCTACTCTTTGAATATCTGCACATTATCACTAATGTGAGCCTCACGGACTAGTAAACATGTACTTAGATATTCAAGGAAATGCATCAAGTTCTACTATATATATGATGGACTAGCCATCAATGCCATTCTTTAACTTGAAAGTTTTGCATGCAATTCCTCCTTCTACATTACCTCAAGGGTGTGTAGAATCTTAGGAAAAATATTGAGTTAAGGAAAACTACTAGAAAACATGCTATTAATTTCCTTTTCTCTTTCGCGATTTATTTGAAATTTCCATTACTAATCATTAAAACTCATATAATGTCTTGACGCTTCAAGATGTATCATTTTGGTAGCTATAGAAAACATGTTCTCTAGTTATCCAAAAAAGTTGTGCAACTGTACTTAACCGTTTGACAAGACAATTCAAGTGTTCCTATTATAACTTTCTCATACAAGTAGAAAGGATAGGAATAAGTCTCTTTCTTACAAGGAAATGAGACTTAGTTTGTCTTCCTCTAACAAAGAAAAAAAGCAAACTTTTGTTTACGGTTTGTGTTGCATAAATGTCATTAATAGAAATTACAAAGTTCAATTTAGTATTTTCTATAATTAATCCTTTTAAAATTAACTACCCAAGTTTATAATATAAAACAATTAATTTTACAAAAGGCTAGGATTCTCATTGAGGTTCCACCATCACATCAGTTGATCTACTAGCAATGATAGATTCAATAGGTAGTGACGTTCAATGATGTTGGTCGTTTTTACACGTATCAAATAAAACCCTCAATTTTATTATTATATATTTTTTAAAAAACAATACATATAAGTATACGTAAGCAAAGTATCATACAAAGTTTTCTGAGGAAAAAAAACAATAAAAATATACTAATAATCTAATTTAAATCAACATGGGTATTGTTTTCCTCGGCGAGAGATGAATAGAAATCTACGTTTAAGTTGCAAATCGAGCTTGATTGTCATAAAAGTTTTTGGTTTTGGTTTTAAACTATTTTTAAACTAAAAATTAAACTAATATTAATTCTAAAATTAAAAACTAAAAGATAACTAAATATGATTTAAAGATTATAAATGACAAATTATGCTTGCTAAGTGACGTGAAATTTTTTAAGCTAGTGCAACCCAAAATTGAGCAAAATTAATGAGCAATAAGCTAAAAAGACCAATTTAGAACTTATCCTAAAACTGAGAACCAAACAGACATATTAAGCAACTTTTAAGCTTATTTTTAATAAGCTAGAGGAACCTTATAAAAAATTAGCTTATGCTACCTTAAAGCCTAGTCTGTAAGGTGCTTGAAACAGCTTTTAAAAACTATTTTAAAAAACAATTGATCAAAGAAAAAGCTAGCTGAAAAAGGACTTTTGCACTCAGAATGTGCTGAGTATACTTTTTGGTTTTCAAAGGACAAGATGCTGAATTTGAGCTTAAAAACAGATAGCTTAATGAACTTTTAAAGACAAATTAAGCTAAAGTAGTTTGACAGTGACCTAAAAACTACTTGCAAACAAAATTTGAAGAGTTAAAAACTATTTTTACTATTTGATATTTAAGATTGAAAAAGGCAATTTTTGCTATTCTCCTGCTAATGCAGTGTGCTCACAAAGAGACCAACACTCAAAACCTATAAGCACATCCTAAGGAACTTGATTCTACAACTTAAAAACATTAAAGCAAAGGCTAAGAGAGCAATGAAAACAACTAGAGCTGATTTGAGCTTAAAATGCACTTAAACTAGATTATATGACCACAGATTCAAACTTAACTATCTACAAACCTATGAAAACTTGATTCAACCAAACTAAGCCCTCAAATCCTATCTTATAAGCCTAAAGATGAAATCTAGAAACAATTTAAAGAGCCAAATAGACTCAAGCAGTACTAACCTGAGTTAGTATTGCTTGTCCCAAACACCCCCTTAAATCCTTAAAGTTCATTTTAAGCTTATAAAGTTAAGATTTGAAGCTAAAACTCTTAATACCAGATATTAATAAGTTTATATTAAACCTAATGAACTAATTTTGATAGTCAAATAAGCTTGAACAATAACAAAACAGATTATGCTAATTTTTATGGTTTTTCTAACAGATTTATAACAATAACATGAAAACTAAGATTTATACTAAAATTTAAACACACCAAGCATGAAATGACTAAAATAAGCAATAACAAGTTAATATAAGCAGTAATAACCAAACATAAAGCTGAATTAAAGAAAAAGTGCAGAATTAAGCTATAAAGTGAGAAATGAAATGTACCTTATCCCTTGCATCAAACAGGGATGAAAATTTGCTCAAAAAGCTAATCAACTAACTCCAGCTTATCAAATGATAAGCTGGTAAGGTCCATAAGCCCATCCCGTATTGGCTTATCATCCATAATTCAAGCTGAGGTCTTATTTATGAGTGAATTTTGAATGAATCTAGCTCAGTTAAGCTTAAAGGCTTAACTGGATTAAATCTAGCTTAAGAGTAACAAAGAGAGCTTATTAAGAGCTTATGACCTTATTTAGCAAAATTCATAAAAGTAGAAATACAATTTTTAAGTAAAAATGCAATTTCATTAATAAGAAAATGATTACATGGCTTAAAAGGAATATTACATTTAGAAAAGATGAATAAGCTGAAATATGCTAATCTATACTACTCTAAAACTACCCTACTCCTAGATGGCTTCTGTGTGTGTGAGGAGCTCTCCTTTTATAGGCTTCAGTGAAAGGATCTAGGCCTTTGGACGCTCCTTGGTGTGTTAGTTTTGTGAGAGGATTCACTATCCTTGATCACAGCCCTTGATTTGTCATTGTGCTTCTTTTGATTAATCACAGCCCTTGATTTCTTGCCCCTCATCATTCCTCAATCATTGGCACAGATTGCCAAGTTGTCAGGTGCAAAACGTCATGGCTTGCATCACTTATTACTTCTAGAAAGGTGAATTAACCTTTAGGCAAAGTGAAATTGGTGCAGGGTAATATTTGGGAAGGAGGATGAATAGTAAAACATATGGGCGCCATTTTTTTCTTGGTATACGTTTGTGTTTGACCCGGGGTAAAGGGGATTTGACTTTGGGCTCGGGTTTATATTAAAAGGGATTGGGCCGGTGTAATCTGTTTTGGGCTTGGGTTAAAAGGTAAGGGTTTATAGATTTTAAGAGTTAACGACCGTTAGTCCTCAGGCTTTTAGGGACTAACGGTGTTATGAGTTTAGGGACTTATGGTGAAATTGTTTTAACATTAAGGGTTATTTGGGTATTTTGAAGGTTTTGTCTTTTTGTGGGCTGACCAAGGGTTGACCATTTGACTTTTGTTGACCTTTGCTAGAAACTCCCGGCTCTTGTGCACTCTATCCGTTCCCGTGTTCGTGTTTGTCCGGTTTTGACTGTTTTCTTGTGATTTTTGCAATATCCGTACCTACACATCACAAATGACAAAACAAGCAATATACAAGCATAATTTGCACAATTTGATCATTTTAGGGCCATTTTTGGTATAAAAAGGATATGTGAATCACAAATGACAAAACAAGCAATATACAAGCATAATTTGCACAATTTGATCATTTTAGTGTCATTTTTAGTATAAAACGGATATGTGATTTCTCACATATCAAAATTCCCCAAACTAAGTGATTGTCGTGTCCTCACGTAGTATTATATGCTCTAAAACCAAATACCTCAAAAACTCCCCAAACTAATTCTTTAAAAAGTAGTAAAGTCTTTTGTGGGGAAAGTTAAGAAATCACAAGTTTTAAAACACCCCGCAATATTTTTCCATTTTTATGATTTTTATAATTTACAACTTACAACTTATTCATGTGTGACATAATGTATTGCTTTCATTATTCATTGATAACTTTTAGGATCATGGAACAAAAAGCACAAAAAGTGTCCAAATGGATAAATTCATCGTCCCCGACTTTCACTCCTCCAAGCCAAGCTTAAAAACAAGATCATTGTAAAATACAAGTTATAATGCTAACACTACTCATAAAAGCTAATTGTGTACTTACTTTTCCTCCTTTATTCCTAATTTCCTCTAAGGATTTTATTATTATTATTGGTGACAAATAAATAATGTCCTTATTAATAAAGTAAAGCCAGTTTAGACAACAATTAGTTTGAAATCCTTCCTATAAGAGACGGATGTGGATGAAAATAAGTCCACATTAAGGTTTCTTATTTCGATGATTAGGGTTATCCTTTTTATTTCATCTGAAATAACTTCAACTTCGAGTCAGAGACGAGAGGAGATTATTTAAGATTATACTTCCAATGAGTCGCAATTTAGATGAGCGTGCAATATTACTGTTATGCGTTGGTTCTGACAACTATTTTATGTTCATGTAGATCACAGATCATGTGTATCGAAGAGACTCTGGTCTAAATTAAGTCATCGCAGCGCGACCATAAGATATGGTTGTGAAGCCTCGTGAGCAGAGTGTAAGATCATAACTATAAAGAGATGATATACACCCATGCACCTCCTATCTACCCCCCCCCCACACCCTATTATTGTGTGATTCCTAGCCCTTTTCAAAAGATCAAATGCCATCAAGATTAAAGTCCACATCGAGGCGACCAAAATTTGGCTTTTATTAGGTTACTTAAGCAAGGCACCATTCATGTCATATACCCTAAGGCTCTTTAAGACATAAATGGACCAATCTTATTTGCACCATATACCCTAAGGCTCTTTAAGGTACAAACAAGACAAAAATTAAGCAACAATATCCATTCCATATACCCTAAGGCTCTTTAAGGAATGAATAAGGCTATAATTTCACTTATTAAATTCTACTTACCCCATATACCCTAAGGCTCTTTAAGGGATAAGCAAAATATTTATTAATGTGATACATATAGTATGCCAAATTAAGTATTCCTGATGTGTACTCATCTTAATCACAAAGGAACTAAAGAAAACTTCTATTAACTAATTATTAACCAAAAAACCGCACAACTCTATTTATTAAACAATTATATATAAAGGTGAAACAAGCTAATGGGAGAAAAAGCCACAATTAACACTTATGAGCCTTAAAGAAATCCAACTATTCTATGTTTAGCATCAAAACTTATACTCTACTCTATCATCTCTTGTTCTTCACAATTTAAAATTTCTAATAAAGAAACTCGTGAATACTTAGCCTAACGAATTAAGATCGGCACTTTAACAAGTCACATAGACTGGCAACAATCTCAACTCTAATAAATCGATCTTCGCATATTTAAAATCAATTATGGGAACTTGCAAAGTCTTGACTTTTTTAAGCTAGACTTGCGTTTTATAGCTCCTTGTATAAAAGATTAGCAAAATCAATCTATTTAAAGTTAAGGAGAAAGCTAAGATATAAAACCGGTCGGGTCAAAATTTACTTTTCGTTCTCACCAATGGAAAATCTACATTCGTGTCAACTATTTTCTATTTATTTATTTATTTTAATATATTTATGAACAATAAACTAGATATTAAGGCTTAAAAATTTTAAAATTTTTGTAGGAAAACGGGGTACGTGAGAACAACGGGCAAAGGTAGGTAAGATCATATCGAAGATATACTACCCCATACTAAAATTAAACATTGTCCTCAATGTTTCCTAATCTAAGACTTAAAACCCCATACTAGAACTCAAAAAGTCGAATGCATAATCCAAGCGTGGAAAAAGTACCACAAAAATCTTAAGTCGTTTATCAAGTATGCTAAAAGATAAATGTTAGTTGATAATAATCTAGGATATCAGATTTTCCCAAACATAATGGCAAGCAGAGGCTAGGAAGCTCGAGTGGACCGGGACAAAACACCGAACACGAGAGTCTTCAAAATTTTTGGGTCAATCCTACAAACAATCACAAGCACAAACAACAAGAATCGGAAGAGTACAAGCCTCCTCGCATCATATTAGAAAAAAGAAAGAAGATAGATAGATAAGCATAGGGTGCCTCCCACGAAGCGCTTTGTTTTTGGTAAACGAGTCACATAGCTTGACTCGATCCCCGAATCCATTAGTCCTTGGGGATGAAATAAGTGCAAGAATAAACTTCCACTTGATTTTTAAATGCCACCGGCTCTTGAGAAGAAAAATGAAAAACGAAGATGCCGGGGTCAAAAATGGTGTCTTCACTCCCGGTGGAGAGAAGTAAAGGAGAATCCACAGGGTAGGTGCGATACGGGATAAAAGTCTGAATGACAAATGTGAAGGAATCGTCATCTTCAATATTTTGAGAAACATCAATCTCACCTCCCCCTAGGTCAAAACATCCGTCTTCATTAAGCTCATCAAAATTGTTTATCACGGGTGCATCGGGCTCAATGTCGAAGGTAAAACGCTCATACTCGGGAATAGGATCATCGTTAAGTAAGTTTTCAAGAAAAACAATATCCCCTTCCGAGTCAAAATCACTCTCAATATCTGGTGGTATCGAGTCTTCCGAAACAAGAAATGTATCAAGCTCCTCCATAAGAAAGTCACTATCCCCAACGGGAATAGGAGAAGGGGAGGGATTTTCAAGCACAAGAGGAATAGAAGGAGTGAGTTTGAATGCTTCGATCTTATCAACGAGAAGATTGACGTTTAATAATTTCTCACGAAGAATCTCGTCCTCTATTTGAAGAATATCTTTGTCAATTTCTCCTTCTTCTTCATCAAAATCGTCTTCATCACAATCGTTTCCATCAATTCCCGGTAAAATTGGATCAATAAGATCGAGTTCACCGGAGAACTCCTCGGGAAGAAAATCAATCTTAGTAGATGCGATCAAAATATCTCGACTAAGCAAAGAGTTAATAAGTCCACATTCGGCCTCAAAATGATCATTATCACAAGACGGCACATCACAAATATCTTTGGAAATACCCTTAAACTCACTTGGGATTGGGACAAGGTTCTCAACACTAGACTTTTCCGTTTTCGGAATAGTGTTAAGATGCTCGTCCCTCATACTTAGAGAGTTATCGGGCTCCTCGATCGGTAAGTCTGGTGTGATTACTTTAGGCTTTCTATATATAACAGTATACTCATCATCATCAGCCATAGGAAAATTCAAATTTAGAAGAAAATTCAAATTTAGAAGAAAATTTTAAGCTGCCGGCTCCTCCTGCTCTGCCTGTTTTGGTTGAGTTCCTTTAAGAATTTGCAAATCTTTCATAAGCTTAAGTAGCAATTCTTACATAACTTCACGTTGATTATGCTCTTCTTCCATAGCTTGCTTAATTTTAAGAAATCTCTCCTCAGCTAGCAATAAAGCCATACACTTTTCTTTAGGAGGTATATGATCATACTCATTTAAAAATGCTTGAATAGTTTCCATTAAGTTTTCTCTAGCTTGCAACATTTCTGTATCCGTTGATTGACGAGGATGATGAATTACGGGAAACTGCGGGGGTTGATATTGGTCAAAACCAGAAAAATTAGAATTATAGCAATGATTAGGTTCATAGAAGTTTTGGTTCAACAGTTGACACTGAAAATTCTCATGAAGACCCCCGCAATTTTCACAAGGGAATTGTTGTGGCCGACTCAGAAAATAATATAGATGTTGGTTAAATCCAAAGTCTTGATTGTAACAGGGACCCTGATCAAAGACGGGTGTGTTCCCTGTTTGACAATCGAAACCTGGATGAGAATTCCCTCCACAAAATTCACACGAGTATGTCTCGTATTAGTATTGTGGAGGTTGGTAGAAGAAGTTCGGTGTTTCATTATAAGAATAAGGATTTGGGTCATAGACAAACTTATTTTTGGATCCTACATTGCTACAGCTCGGACATTTTGGATATCAATTGAATTAACCGTTCGGAAGGAAAAAAATGATATATTTCTATCAGAATGGACATATTATAGCTCCCCCTCAACGTATGTGAGGGTTTTAATAAACATGCTAATACAATAATTTGAAAGATTTTGAATTTACTAAGAAATTCTTGAAAATTTTGTACTCGAGCACTCCTTATTATCACCATAAAGGTCTAATACTACCTACAATCACGCACATGATTATACTGTACGAGTTTTGACCTATTGATGAGAACATCCATATAATAGAATCATAAGGTTCTTTGACGCAGCCGTAGTCTTCTCGAACAATTTTTCCACCAACGAAACTTTCCAAACTCCACATTAGCCTACTTACTTTCAAGAGGTTGTTAATCTGATCTCTCTGTCCAAGCACTCTTCAGCGTTGCTTTAACTTCATTCCAAGTTTATGAAGAGTCTTTGCATCAAACTTCGAGATAGAACCGATTCAGATACATAATGTACCTTGAGCTTTGTGAGGTTTGGTGATTCGTGGTTGATGTATGGTCTAGCTTCCCCTACACCAGCAATCCTTTCTTGAGTAGATTCAGAAACTTTCTTTTTAAGCCGCATCAAGCAGTCTTAATGTAATAAAATCCAGATATTCGATAGTACTTAGAACAGTTAGACCCTTTTAAAAGAATTTGTTACCGCAACACCGAAAGTCAATTAAGTCCCGGTAGCGCATTTCTCTCTCAGGATAGTCATCATATAAATTATAACACCTAAAGTCAACTAAGTCTCTGGATAACCAATTATTCCGTCATAAGTAATCGAAATAGGAATCACCTACGACAATTAAGTCCTAAATGTAACATTCTTCCTGCAGTGAACTACTATTTAAAAGGAATCATCATAACCTATGTGTACCATCTTTTATCAAAATATTTCTACTTCTTATAAGAATAAGCTTAGGTGATTGACCGTATAAGGAACATTAATGAATCAGCAAGAACTTTTCTCACATTTTAAATACTTATACCTCCAAACACTTCCTCCTTTGGGACTACAAATGATGCATACTGGCTATTGACAGATGTCTCTTCCCCTACATGTGATGAAATAGTGGCACCTGAAAATACAACACAGCTTAAAATCAAAAGAACTAACCCTTAAAAAGACAAAAGAAGCTAACCTCAAAAGAAGGCCAAGGACACTATCAAGTATACATCTATTCCTTCCCCCTTGCTGGTTTTGACACGTCGGAATCAGCAAAACCTTATACGCATACCTATTTGAGATTGTGTTTGAAGAGTTAATAAACTTAAATCTATTTCGTGAGAATCAACTTCAAGGCATTTAAAACTAATGACAGTATTTCCCAATCAGTCCTAAGTCTTTTACAACCTATGAGGTGTTGGCAATATTGATCGTCTGTAGTTTAAAGCCTGAATTCACTAAGTCTCTAAGTCCATAAAGATTTAAACAAATGACATCTAAAGTTTGTGTAGTTAAAATCCATTAACTCCCCTTTAAATTATGATCCGTCATTATTAACAACTTTATCCGTTAATTCCGTGACTTATTTTGAAAGACTGTTTTAAAAGATTATTTGATGACGATTTCTTCTTTCTCCCCTCAAATAATGACCTGTTTTCTATTTAAAAAGAGCTGTTGTCATTGTTTGAGAAGTCGAATTGTCTTTGAAAAATCTTTTTGTGATTACTGAAAACACTGATTCATTATGAAGATAACTTTTAGACCACAAAAATAAGATTTCTCTATTTTAAACACAAAAGCGCACGAGACTACTCTTAATGGGATATATATAGGAAAGCACGGATGTGATGCAAAGTAATCACCAGCCTTTGCATGGTCCATAAGGGGAGTAGACCATGCCCCGAAATAAATTCCCGTTGAGAGGTCAAGTTTTCTTTTTGAAATACTTGCCTTTAAGATGATGACCGGGTTGCTATCTGAAATAATAGCAAGCCATATGGCATGTTTTGAAAAACATTTGAACTTTTGCACGAACTTTATTTATGTCCACGTGTCTTTATTGAAAGACATTTCTAGGGACGTAAATATTATCGTTTGCAAAAGACATGCCATTGAAAAACTTCTTTTTGTATTTTTCTCATTTTTTAATTTGTATTTGGTTTTATAAAGGTTTTATAAAATGAAAATCTTTTTGTTTTTCTGATTTTATATTTTCCTCTATATGTTTTTATAAATTTTATTAAAATATAAAAAAAAAATCTTTTTGGGTTTTTAATGATTTTTAAAAGTATTAACATAGATAACAAAGATTTCTCTTCTTTTGAAGAAAAAGCGCACTAAAGCGTACACTCTTCTTTCTTAAGGAGCGGGATCCTGTAGAAGTGTTGTCTACAACCCGATTATCATAGAATGCACGGTGTTGATCTGAAGTAATCAACAGCCATGTGTCACTTGTCATCATACATAAATTCTTGGAACCCTTGGTTTCTGATATATCACTTTTTTCAGCAAACAAACTCCGAGTCTTTCCTTTTCAGGATTGCAAAATGTACCTGCACTTAAGTTTAAGAGTAACCTGCCCTGACATTGAAGTTGGAATCGTGTTTAATAAGGGTTAGTGAGACAATCATTTGAACCATTTGAGGAGTTCACAATCAACCTTTGTTGTTCTAGATGTGAAAGTCGTTTCCAGTTGTAACCCCACTTAAGACGCACATGTGTTAAAAATTCGACCCGTCCGTATCCACCAAAGGTAAGATCTAGGAGTGTTTGGTATTTCTCATGCACACGGAAGACTTATTGGGAGAAAAACTCTATGTCCGTAACGATCATTCCCTACCTAGGTTTTTGAGTGTGACTCGTTGGATCTACGGGTTTGTTACTGTTTCTAGTCTTATGGGATTGAACCTTAGCATGAGAATTCACTTCTTTCAGGAATTTTGTTATACAGGCATCATGATTTGCATTAAAGACACACTTTTGACAAGTTGAGCACACAAATGTTTGAACAGCAGCAAGGACTAGAATTCCTAAGAGTGATCTGCATTGGTAACATAACAAATGTACGTTGGTCAACTACCTTAACGATGTGGCAAAACCCTAGATGTTTGATTATAGCTCCTAGGTTTTGATTTGCAAAACTCTTAGTAGTGTTTTGTGATTTAGCAGATGGCCTACACTCAGTTGTTTGACTATTATCTATCAATTTTCTTGTGTCCTTTTATCTGATGCTTCCCTAGATAGTTAATTATGAACAGTCATTTAGAACTAAATCTTGGCAAGTTCTTAGACTATTCCTAGATGAGTCTAGATCCATCCTATGATTAGATTTTGCAAAAGCTTAATCTCTTTCCCTTAAAGGCAATAATGTTGATGACTTACTCTGGTTTTGACAAAATGTTATATCACATTAACTTGTGGAGGCAAACCGTGGTTTGAAAAATTAGACATTAAGTTTAAACGCATTCGGTTGTCTAACAACTGATTGGTTTCTGGGTGGTTGTAAAACCGGTTTCCCAAGATTGATGGTTTTGCAAACTTAGTATCCACGCTATTTCCTTTAACTTTCCTTAATATTCTTTTTCAACGCTACATTCGGCAAAAAACCTTTTCCTGAATCTGAGCCTTAAACAACGATTTTCAACAGTCTTACTATTTACTTGAGCAATCAGTGAGTCATTATGGTCTTTTGTCTGAAACTCGCATCGTTTTGATAGAATCCTAAAGATCTTTGAAATCTGTTTTAAATGCTCATTTCCTATGCAACTTCTCATTTCTGCAAGTAATATAGCCACACTATGTTTCCAATTCGATACTGATCTTTTCAGTACCAATCAATTTCCTTGTTAATCTTGGCTTTATTTACCTTGTTTCATTCAAATTTTGACCATGTTTTGCCCGTTCTTTTAAAGCTGATTTTGATAATTTAAGTTCCATGTTAAACAAAAGTGTTTCCATTCTATGAAAAGTCGTTTTTGAAGTGGCAACGGTCTTTTTGAGAAAAGATATTTTCAGATCGAGAGATTGGTTTGTAGAAAATTCAGTTGTCCATGTATCAAAAGATGGATCAAGTAAAAGGACATGAAACGTTCGACATTTTCAGCATTCTGTTCAATCTCTCCTCCCCTATGACACATATTTGTTGAATCAAGAATGGTATTTCTATCAACCTTTTCCAACAGATGTTTGTCATAAATGGGTTCAGATTGCACAGAATGTTGTTGTTCATTAACAAGAGTATCATCTTGAACAGTCAATTGTAACTCAACTAATGGCACTTGGTCATTTACGGGTCTGATGACTGCATCCTCAGTATCTGCATCATTCCTTGACATACTGCTTGTATCCTGCTCGTCTAACATAGTCCCACTACTTTCCATATCAACTTTTCCCTCTTGCATCTGAACATCTTTTGACTCAACTAATGGCACTTGGTCGTTTACTGGTCTGATGACTGCATCCTCAGTATCTGCATCCTTCCTTGACCTACTGCTTGTATCCTGCTCGTCTAACATAGTTCCACTGCTTTCCATATCAACTTTTCCCTCTTGCATCTGGACATCTTTTGACTCAACTATGCACATGGCTTGGTCATTTACGGGTCTGATAACTGCATCCTCAGTATCTACGTCATTCCTTGACCTACTGCTTGTATCCTGCTCGTCTAACATAGTCCCACTGCTTTCCATATCAACTTTTCCCTCTTGCATCTGAATATCTTTTGACTGCAGCTTGAAACTTTTATCAATCTCATGTTCATGAGGTATTGCTTTATTTAACGATTTTTCGGTCTGCTTTAGTGCATTAACTTCATCTTCTTTCATGCGTAATACACCATATGCAATTACAGCTCTAAAAATGGCCCATTCAAGTCTATCCAGGTTCCTGAGTAAACCACGTCTGTAAGTTTCAGGTTCGCAGAGCGTGTATTCTTCGAAATCTTATTGCCAACATTGATTCAGATGATCCGATGAATTTACCCCTTTTGAAGCAAAAAATTCCTTGAACTGTGTTCGGAGTGCTTCAAGACAAGTCATTGCATTAACCTCATGAAGATTCTCTCTTTCAAGTTGCAGCCTTAACTGATCCAGATTATAGAACATCTTGAACCTGAAAGACTCATGCTCCTCACCGAAGAATGTGTGAAATGCCAGTTTAAATGCATCAATAGCATGAGACGAATTGTCAAGATAGAGATCACGAAGATGTATCTCGAGCTATTCAAGCCAATACATGCAATAGGATTGCCTTTGTTTTACGAGTAGTTGCGACAGTTGCAACTTTCTCTTGAGAATTAAAATTCAAAGATTCCATTGAAATTCGATGTGTGAAATGAAATTAAAAATCTTATGTAGATTAAGTGATTTTTGTGGTGGATTAAAATCAATTAACGTTCACGGGATTTACAAGTCTTTGATTAAAACCGAGAAAAGAATCGTATCTTTCGCGGGATTTTACAAAATCAAGAAGAAACCGTGAAACAATAATGAATTGATGTCGAAATCGTTGTTGACGTTAACGTACTTGAGTTTAGTTAACGATTGTTAGAAAAAAAACTTGAAATAAGGACTAGCTATGTAATTAATTAAAACTAAAAAATAAAAAGTTGAAAAATAAGAAGACTTAAAAAAATGTGAAAATAAAGGTTAAAATTGAAAAAATTCTTAAGATAAGGACTAATAGTAAAGATATTATTTGACTAAGGTTAAAATTGAAATGTTTGAAAGGTAAAGGGCTAATAGTAAAAGTGTGAATTAACTAAAGGTTAAAAATGAAAAATTAAAAATTTGAAATATATTAAAAAAATTTCTTCTTCTTCGTATGAAACTAGAAAATAATAACTATTGTGTTTCCTTGCTCGCGGAATGCTACGGTGATCGTCGGTAGAAAATAAATATACCACGTTGATCGAAACGATGTCACGATCACGATGGTATAAGTCGTAAGACCCGTAGATTAACGACACTCGTTCGGTCCTTTTTGTTTTTCTACTCGTTTGGTTCTTTTAAAATGACACTCGATCGGCTCTTAAGAAATACACTCGTTCGGCTCTTTGAGAAATACTCGATCGATTGTGCTTTCAAGTTGACTAGTTCGGCTCAACTAGAAAGACTCGTTCGGTTCACATCAACAAAAAATCGTTCGGTCCTTTAGATTGTTACTCGTTCGGTTCTAGTCGTGTTCCACTCGTTCGGTTCAAGAAGTTTCTAACTCGTTCGGTTGACAAAGGTTGAGAGCTCGATCGGTGGTCTTTGAATTTTTTACTCGTTCGGTTGCCTTGATTTTTGAGACTCGTTCGGTCCAACTCAAGATACTCGTTTGGTCCTCATGGGTAAACACTCGTTCGGTTCCACTTGGTTTGATACTCGTTCGGTTGTAAAAGCTTGAACTAGTTCGGTTCTTGTTGAGATGAACTCGTTCGGTTGAAGAAGAAATGAAACTCGTTCGGTTTGTTCAAGAATTTCACTCGTTCGGTTTGTACAAGAAGTTCACTCGTTCGGTTTCGTAACAAATAAACTAGTTCGGTTGAAGCTATGAGAACGAAACAACTTTTAAACTAGCTATGGTTTTTAGAAGAGAATGGAACACGTTTTATAGAAACAATGAAAAAGAAAAAAAATAATGAAACACAACAAAGATAAAAAAATATAAAAAATACCAACGATTTGGTGGATAGAATTTGTTTAAAACCACTAACAGTATCACAATGAAATTGTGACAAAAAATTTTGAAGCCCAACAAGATCTGAGCCCAAAAAAAAACGTTTGATATAAAACTGAGAACAATTATCTGAATAAGAAAAAAAATTCAAATGATAAAACGTTTTTAAATATAAAACGTTTAAAAATTTGACGAAAGAAAGAAAAAAATAATAAGCTCAAATCGAAAAAACCACAACGAAACACTAAAGGAACCAAGATAGAACCATGGCTCTTGATACCAATTGAAGAAAACTCATTTCACACAAAAGATGAACTAGAGAGATAAAGTAGAGAGAGAAAGGAAAAGGGAAAAATGGGATGGTTGATTGAACTATGTGGGAAAATACAAAGAGAACCAACACCCTCTCCATGTGTGGAGAGGGTATTTATACTTACATAAGGTGGACATGTGCCTTGGTTACATGGGCTTTCCATGGACCTTGGACTAGTTAGCCCACTAAGTTTCCAAATATTGTTATACGAGCCATCTACCGATATCTATGAAGTGACCGAGACTTTTCTAAGAATTTCGTATTCCTAACACTCCTTGTATAAAAGATTAGCAAAATCAATCTATTTATGTTAAGGAGAAAAGCTAAGATATAAAACCGGTCGGGTCAAAATTTACTTTTCATTCTCACCAACGGAAAACCTACATTCGTGTCAAGTTTTTTTCAATTTTGTTCTACAATTTTTTTTAATATATGAACAATAAACTAGATATTAAGGCTTAAAAATTTAAATTTTGTGTGGGAAAACGGGGTACGTGAGAACAACGGGCAAAGGTAGGTAAGATCATATCGAAGATATACTATCCCGTACTAAAATTAAATATTGTCCTCAATGTTTCCTAGTCTAAGGCTTATAACCCCATACTAGAACTCAAAAAATCGAATGCATAATCCGAGCATGGAGAAAGTATCACAAAAATCTTAAGCCGTTTATCAAGTATGCTAAAAGATAAATGTTAGTCGATAATAATCTAGGATATCGGATTTCCCCAAACTAATGGCAAGCAAAGGCTAGGAAGCTCGAGTGGACCGGGACAAAACACCAAACACGAGAGTCTTCAAAAATTTTGGGTCCATCCTATAAACAATCACAAGCACAAACAACAAGAATCGGAAGAGTACAAGCCTCTTCACATCGCATTAGAAATAAGAAAGAAGAAAGATGGATGAGAATGGGGTGCCTCTCACGAAGTGCTTTGTTTTTGGTAACCGAGTCACTAGCCTGACTCGATCCCCGCATTAAGTTGTCCATGGGGAAAGCAAATGGAAGAGAAAATCTCAATAGGGCTTTCATTAATGTTTAGATAAACATTAAAGCACATGAAAGTTCCATCCTGATGAGATGCCACCGGTTCTAACTGGAGATGCAGGGGTTAAAAATGGTGTCTTCACTCCCGGTGGAGAGAAGTAAAGGAGAATCCACAGGGTAGGTGCGATACGGGAGAAAAGTTTGAATGACAAATGCGAAAGAATCGTCATCTTCAACATTTTGAGAAACAACAATCTCACCTCCCCTTGGTTCAAAACATTCGTCTTTATTAAGCTCATCAAAATTGTTTATCACGGGTGCATCGGGCTCAATGTCGAAGGTAAAATGCTCATACTCGGGAATCGGATCTTCGTTAAGTAAGTTGTCAAGAAAAACGATATCCCCCTCCGAGTCTAAATCACTCTCAATACTCGGAGGTATCGAGTCTTCTGGAACAAGAAATGTATCAACCTCCTCTATAAGAAATTCACTATCCACAACGGGAATAGGAGAAGAGGAGGGATATTTGAGCACAAGAGGAATAGAAGGAGTAAGATTCAACGCTTCGATCTTATCAATGAGAAGATTGACATTTAATAATTTCTCACATAGAATCTCGTCCTCTATTTGAAAAATATCAATATCAATCTCTCCTTCTTCTTCATCAAAATCATCTTCACATCATAAATATCTTTAGAAATACCTTTAAACTCACTTAGGATTAGAACGAGGTTCTCAACACTAGACTTTTCTGTTTCCGGAATAGTGTTAAGATGCTCGTCCCCCATACTTAAAGAGTTATCGGGCTCCTCGGTCGGTAAATCGGGTGTGATTTCTTTATGCTTTCTATATATAATAGTATACTCATCATCATCATTATAGAAGGTCGGACGATTCCAACTTGGACTATTAATAAATTCAGATAGTTCCTCATTAATATTTCGCACATCTTCAAGGAGTTTACTCATCAATTCTTGAATATCTTCTTGTTGATATTGCTTGTCCGTAAAAGCATGCTTAATTTCGGAAAATCTCTCCCAAGCTATCAATAAAACCTTTGGTATTTCTCCAAAATGTATACGACTAAACTTCCTTAGGAAGGTTTGAATGTCTTTCATTAAGTTTTCTCTATCTTGCAACATTTTCACATCGTCGTCAATCATAGAAAAATTCCCATATGAAGTAAAACTTTTAGCTGCCTGCTCCTCCTGCTCTGCCTGTTTTGGTTGAATTCCCTTAAGAATTTGCAAATCATTCATAAGCTTAAGTAGCAATTCTTGCATAACTTCAGGTTGATTCTGCTCTTCTTCCACAGCTTGCTTAATTTTAAGAAATCTCTCCTCAGCTAGCAATAAAGCCATGCACTTTTCTTCAGGAGGTATATGATCATACTCCTTTAAAAAGGCTTGAATAGTTTCCATTAAGTTTTCTCTAGCTTGCAACATTTCCGTTAAGTTTTCTCTAGCTTGCAACATTTCCGTATCCGTTGCTTGAGGAGGATAATGAATTTCGGGAAACTGCGTGGGTTGATGTTGGTCAAAACCGGAATAAATCGGATTATAACAAAAATTAGGATCATAATTTTGGTTCATCGGTTGACACTGAAAATTTTCATGAAGAACCCCGCAATTTTCACAAGGAAATTGTTGTGGCTGACTCGGAAAATAATGTAGAGGTTGGTTAAATCCAAAGTCTTGATTGTAACAGGGACCCTGATCAAAGACGGGTGTGTTCCCTGTTTGACAATCGTAACCCGGATGAGAGTTCCCTCCACAAAATTCACACGAGTATGTCTCGTATTGGTATTGTGGAGGTTGGTTGAAGAAGTTCGGTGTTTCATTATAAGAATAAGGATTTGGGTCATAGACAAACTCATTTCCGGATCCTACACTGCTACAGCTCGGACAGTTTCCACCATTAAACGGACCTCCACAATATGAGCAACCAAAATGGTTATACGAAGACATGTCGAAGAATTAAACGGATAAGAGGATAAAGAAGATAAGAATTAAATGTAATAAGAGGATAAAGAAGAATATTTTTTAGATTTTAAAAATAATATATGAGAAAATAAAAATAAGAAAGAAAAATATTTTTGGTAACCGAAAATTAAACGTGCACGGTAGCTCTCTAAATATACGTACAAGAAAGCGGAGGAGTTGGTAAACGCGAGGCGCTATTTAGAATAACCCTTCTCCTTTTAGGTGATGTTAATCAAACCCGCCTTAAACTTTCCTCATAGCACGTAATCTAAAGGTGAACCGTAACAACGATTAACAAATGGTTATTTTTAATATTAAAATAAAAGAAAATAGAAGTGTAAAATATTTTTGTATTTTTATAGTTTTATTAAGAATATATTCCCAAATGAAAAATAATAACTTCACAAGGAAGGGTCTTCAAAACACTAATCTTCGAACGAAACACGATAATCGTAACACACTTCCCCGGCATTGAGGCGAACAATCGTAATCATAATGAGCATCGTTTCCACATAACTCTCAAATATTCGTCTCGTACAGGGGTTGTGGAGGGTAGTCGGAAAAATTTTGAGATTCATTGAAAGAATTTGGATTTGGATTATAATCGAATGAATTTCTATCTCTTGAAGCGCAAAATGAACAAAATCCTCCTTTTAACGGGCCTTCACACCCACAACAAGTGACTGGCTTTCCATCACCATAAGTGCAATTTAAACAAGTTCCAAGTAGAAGATTAACACCACACTGCGGACAAGTACATAAATAACAATAAAAGCCATTACATGGTGTCACAACCCCGCTACATCAGTTGTTTAATGACGTATAAGAAAAGAATTAACATATAGAGGATAAGAAGAAAGAATTAAACGGATAAGAGGTAACGGAAAATATTTTTGGATTTTTAATAATATATAAGAAAAGAAATTAAAATAAGATAGGAAATTTTTTTTGGTAACCAAAAATTAAACGTCCACAGTAGCTCTCTAAAAATACGTACAAGAAAGAGGAGGAGTTGGTAAGCGCGAGGCGCTATTTAGAATAACCCTTCTCCTTTTGGGTGATGTTGATCAAACCGCTTAAACTTTCCTATATAGCCGTAATTAAAGGTGTGCCGTACAACGATTACAAATGGTTATTTTTAATATTTAAATAAAGAAAAAATACTCACAAAGGAAAATAACTTCACGAGTAAGGAAATTTTTTTAAAAAAAAAAAAAAAAAAAAAAAAAAAAAAAAAAAAAAAAAAAAAATTAAAAAAAAAAAAAAAAAAAAATAAAAAAAACAAAGTTAAAATTAATAAAAAAAAAAAAAATAAAAAAAAAAAAAAAAAAAAAAAAATAAAAAAAAAAAAAAAAAAAAAAAACATAAAAAAAAAAAAAATTTTAAAAAAAAAATTAAAAAAAAAAAAAAAAAAAAAAAAAAAAAAAAAAAAAAAAAAAAAAAAAAAAAAAAAAAAAAAAAAAAAAAAAAAAAAAAAAAAAAATTATTAACAAAAAAAAAAAAAAAAAAATGGTTCTTCAAAACACTAGTCTTCGAACGAAACGCGAAATTCGTAACACACTTCTCTGGCAACGGCGCCAAAAATTTGATATCGCGGTCCGAACACACTATATATATAATATAATATATGAGTATTATATCATATTAAAAGAATAAGTTTGTAGTATTTTCCGTCAGATTCGAGAAACAAACTTTTAACCAAAGTTGTCTCAAAAACCTCCCGGGTCGTTTTCCCTCGACGAAGCGTGAATTGAAAATCGGTTAAGTCCGTGATTGCGCATTTTGAATGATTTCAAAAGATTTTTGGATTGGTTTCTATAACTACTAATAAAAACGAATAAAACATGTAAATCATATAAAACATTTAACAATTAAAACACGAGAACGTAAAAACGTAAACGGAAGTTAAAGAAAATGTGACATTTAAGCAACTACATCTAAATTAAGCCCTATGAACGCAAATTTAATTTTCATAAATCCTAAATGACAAAAGAAAATTTTCAGAAGAAGAATTATATTTTTTTGATTTTTATTTTATTTATTACTAATTAAAAACAAGTTTAATCTAGTAAATTAATAAAAAATAGTAAGCTAAATTATAAAAATCTGAAAATTTTATAGAAACTACTTTGAATAGATTAGAAGCTAAGAAAAATATAAACTTGAAATAAGCTAAAAAGGATAAGCTCTAAATAAGCTTTTATAAGCTGAAAAACCAAACTAGAACAAAGCCTTAAAACCAAATGCACCCAAGAGTCTTTCAGAAAAGACCCAAGGGCGCAGCTTGTGAGTGTGTGTGTAAAGCAAGAGGACACAGGTTCGAATCCTGCCTCTTGCTTTTTGCTATTTTTTTTATTTTCAAAACTTTCAAAAACAAAGTTGCAAATCAGCTAAAAACTAATAACTTTTGTGAAAACAACCTTTTTTAAAACTAGAAAATAAGCTGGAAAAGAGCTTAATAGCTAACAGACAACACTTAGAAGGAAATTTTGCTTTTAACTATACTTATGCTAGCTAAAAACTAAAATAAGCTAACACTTATAACTAAATAAGCTATCACTACCCTAAGTCTAACCTAATAAGCTAATCTACGCTAAAAACAAGCAAAATGGATAAACCATAAGCTGCAAAATCAAATAAACACTTATACTAATTCTTTAAACCAAACAGGCAGATTGAGCAATTTTGAGCTTCATTTTAAGCTCACAAAAGGAACCTTATGACAATAAGCCCTATACCTACTTAAAGCTTATCCAAAAGACTATTTAAAACAACAATTAAAAAAAGTTTGAAAACTAAATAAGCTAAAAAAAATTGAATGAAAAAGGCAGATAGACTCAGTTTATGCTGAGTACTTTTTTTATTTGAAAAGGACAAAGTGCTAATTACAAGCTTAAAAACAGAAGATCAAATAAGCAGTTTATTACTAAATAAGCTCAAATAGATTAACTATGTCCTATAAGCTATTTGTCTACTGAATTTTAAAGTCTAAATCCTACTTTTACCTACTAAATTTGATGCTTGAAAAAGACTATAAGACCTATTATGCTTACTGATATAGTTGACACAAAAGTTGCCAAATCTCAAAATCAATAATGCAGGCATAAGTACTTTGTTTCCACACTCTTAAAACCTCAAAACAAAAGTAGAATTACTAACTATAACAGCTAAGAACAATTTTAACCAAAAGAGTTCAAAGATCTGAGTTTATGACCTCAGACTAGTACATTCAACTTACAAACTTGCAATAAACTAAATTTTCCTAACTAAGCCCTTAAATCCTAATCTTATAAACCTAAATATGAATTATAAAATTAGTTTAAAGAGCAAAATGGTCCAAAGCAGTACTAACTTTAGTTAGTACTGCTTGAACCAAACACCCCTTTAATTTTTTCAAAGACATATTAAGCTTATAAAAATGAGGCTTAAGGCTCAAATCCTTAATACCAGATAGTAACTAGCTTATATTAAACCTAATGAACTAATTTTGATAGTCAAATAAGCTTGAACAATAACAAAACAGATTATGCTAATTTTATGGTTTTTCTAACAGATTTATAATAATAACATGAAAACTAAGATTTATACTAAAATTTAAACACACCAAGCATGAAATGACTAAAATAGCATTAACAAGTTAATCTAAGTAGTAATAAGCAAACATAAAGCTGAATTAAAGAAAAAGTGCAGAATTAAGCTATAAAGTGAGAAATGAAATGTACCTTATCCCTTGCACTAAACAAGGATGAAAATCTACTCAAAAAGCTAATCAACTAGCTCCAGCTTATCAAATGATAAGCTGGTAAGGTCCATAAGCCCATCCCGTATTGGCTTATCATCCATATATCAAGCTGAGGTCTTATTTGAGAGTGAATTTTGAATGAATCTAGCTCAGTTAAGCTTAAAGGCTTAACTGGATTAAATTTAGCTTAAGAGTAACAAAGAGAGCTTATTAAGAGCTTATGACCTTATTTAGCAAAATTCATAAAAGTATAAACACAATTTTTAAGTAAAAATGCAATTTCATTAATAAGAAAATGATTACATGGCTTAAAAGGAATATTACATTTAGAAAAGATGAATAAGCTAAAATAAGCTAATCTATACTACTCTAAAACTACCCTACCCCTAGATACTTTCTACTAAAGAAATCTCATTCCTATTTATAGAGAGACCATGGGGCTTGGGTGTGTTTCTTCTGTGAGTAGTTTGTTGAGTGTAGCCCAAGGAACAAATCCCACCATCCAATATTCAATTTCATCTCATCTTTTGATCTTGGCCGTTTGATCTTGTGTGTGTTAGTGTGGATCGCCAGCGTGGCAGGTGATTTGGCAAGTCATGCTTTCCTTGTGTGACTAGGGGAGCGGGGGTGATGTGAAAGGGACGTTTAACTGAGCTCAAGTGATTTACCCTGTTTAAAATTTACTCAGGTGGTTAAACAAGGAAGGAGGTGAACAGTAAAGGGTTTCCCAATTATTTATCTCATAACTGTTGTTTGACCGGGTTCTATTATTCGGTTGACTTGGGCTTTTTAAGAAAAGATTGGGCCATGGGTAATGGTTTTGGGTTGGGGATTAATAAGGAAGAAGGATTTAACGGGTTATAATGGGATTTGTAAAAGTGTTAAATAACACTTAACGGCTGTTTCTAGGATTGGAAGGATTGGAAGATTCCTAAGACACCATCCGAGATACGATTATTTCTAGGATTGGAAGGATATTATCGGCGTTTCATCGCAAATTTTTCTAAGATTGCTAAACCCCTTACTTCACCGACACATAAGAATCAAAAGTATGAGTGGGGCATGGAACAAGAAGAGGCTTTTCAGACTTTGAAGGACAATTTGTGTAATGCACCAATATTGTCATTGCCTGATGGATCAGAAGATTTTGTGGTTTACTGTGATGCGTCGAATCAAGGACTTGGATGTGTATTGTTGCAAAGAGGCAAGGTAATTGCATATGCATCACGACAACTGAAGATTCATGAGAAGAACTATATCACCCATGATTTGGAGCTAGGAGCAGTGGTTTTTGCACTTAAGACTTGGAGACATTATTTGTACGGGACGAAAAGTGTTATCTACACGGATCACAATAGTCTGTAGCATATATTTAACCAAAAGGAGTTAAATATGCGCGAACAACGATGGATTGAGTTGTTTAGTGACTACACCTGTGAGATTCGCTACGATCCAGGAAAGGCGAATGTAGTGGCTGATGCGTTGAGTAAGAAGGAGAAACTGAAACCAAGACGAGTACGAGCAATGTTCATGACTATTCAGTCAAGTGTTAAGGACAAGATATTGGTTGCTCAAGGTGAGGCGTCCAAGGTAGAGAACGCGCCAGCAGAAATGTTGCGTGGCCTGGACCAACAAATGGAAAAAAAGAAAGATGAAGGCATGTACTTTATGGATCGAATATGGGTTCCATTAGTAGGTGATGTAAGGAAGATGATTATGGATGTGGCTCATCCGACAACGTACTCTATTCATCCAGGAGCGGATAAGATGTACCATGACTTGAGAGTTATGTATTGGTGGCCTGGTGTGAAGAGAGATGTAGCTACATACGTTAGTAAGTGTTTGACTTGTTCAAATGTGAAGGTTGAACATTAGAGACCTTCGGGTTTGTTGCAACAACCAGAGATCCCTGAGTGGATATGGGATAGATTTACCATGTATTTTATCACTAAGTTCCCTAGATCAAGTAGTGGGCATGATACTAATTGGGTAATAGTCGATAGACTAAGTAAGTCACCTCATTTTTTAGCCATACGAGAAGATTACAAGATGGAGTGGTTGGAAAGACTATATCAATGAGATAGTAGCAAGGCATGGAGTGCTTGTGTCAATCATCTCAGATCGTAATGGAAGATTTACTTTGAGGTTTTGACAGACGTTGCAGAAAGCATTGGAAACACAGTTAAATATGAGTACGGCATATCATCCTTAAACGGATGGACAAAGTGAGCGTACCATTCAGACTTTAGAGTATATGCTAAGAGCATATGTGATTGATTTTGGAGGTAGTTGGGATACTCACTTTCCTTTAGTTGAGTTTTCCTATAACAATAGATATCATTCGAGTATCCGATGTGCTCTATTTGAGGCATTATATGGAAGGAAATGTAGGTCAGCTGTTCCTTGCGCTGAAATTAGAGAATGTTGGTTGATTGGACCATAATTGGTACAAGAGACAACTAATAAATTGATATTGATTAAGGAAAGGCTCAAGACAGCAAGAGATCGTCAAGAGAGTTATGCTGATAATAGGCGTAACCTTTAGAATTCAGTATAGGCGACCAAGTGTTGTTGAAAGTGTCACCTTGGGAAGGTGTACTGAGTTTTGGTAAGAAGGGCAAGTTAGCACAAAGGTATGTAGGACCATTTGAGATCATTGAGAGGATTAGTCCTGTAGCCTGCCATTTAAGTTTGCCTTAAGAATTGAGTAGCGTACACGATACGTTTCATGTGTCAAATCTGAAGAAGTGTTTAGCCGATGCAAGTCTGCATGTGCCGTTATATGAAATCAAAGTAGACAAGACTCTTCGATTTGTTGAAGAACTTGTCGAGATTATGGATCGTGAAGTTAGGAGGTTAAAACGTCGTAGGATTCCAATCGTTAACGTTCGTTGGAATTATAAACGAGGACCTAAGTTTACATAAGAATGTGAAGATTACATGAAAGCTAAGTGAAGAATACTAGTAATCTAATGAATCAACCAAGAACAATGAGTGAGATGTGGGTTGGATTGTTAGAGAAACTTGGATGGAATGGATGATGTGTGTATTATGGAATGTATGGAAAATAACAAAGTGAACAACCAACAATGAACAACCAACAATGAACAACCAACCCTCTCCAAGACTAGGGAGGGTGTATATATACTACCATGGCCAGCCCATGGTTGGAGTTGGGCACCCAATGGGCTTGGCGGACTAGATTACCTAATCTAATTCCTGATACTAACTACGAGCTAAGATTTGTCTACAACTTGGAAAGTGACCGACCCTTTTCGTGTTCCAACAATCTCCCCCTAAGGAGGTCACTACCAATTTACAACTTTAAACTAGCATACTATGCTTGTATCCTTTGAGCCATTTTTGGTTATTTTAGCTTGTTTTTAAAGGTAAAAGGGTATGTGTAATTAAGCACATACCAAGCTTGTTCCTTGAACTTGTATTTGACATAGTGATCTTGAGCATCTTGAGATCATCAACCAAGCACAATCTTTACGCCATCTTGTAACTTTGCCACCTTGTGGACTTGCGACTTCTGGACCGACATGCTCATACCATTCTTGAAAAGCTTTAATGTTGCATCTTTCTTGAAATTCTTTAACTTTAACACTTTGACACTTCTAGAAAGATGTGTGGTATCAGAGTAGCGGAAGTCTTGAAACATGTACTTGAGCTTTCATGATGACTTTATGTTTGTCGATCGAGTATGAGCATGTGGTTATGGATCTTGTGAGCCAGCTGGAATCAGGAACCTCCACCACCATTTTACATAGCCTGTATAAAACAGTTAGCAATAAAGCAGGGGGATGAATATGGCTTTGTCATTCATCCAGGTTTGGTTGGAGAAACCATCGGATCCGTGAGGATCGACCTGTGATCAGATAGATTCAATTTAAGAAGAATCTTCTTGACAGGATTTCCAGCTGAAGTATTGAATCTTTCTAACACATAAGTATTAGATTCATCGTACTCAGCATGTTCTCATTATCGGAACGTCTCAAAGCAGACAGCACGATAAGAGTGAACCAGTGAGTTACTATCTCACCGATTGATATAGAAAATTGATTTGAAAATCAATCGGTGTATCACTTACAAAATTGTTTTTGTGACACACCGAGAGTGTTTATCATTTCAAAAATTCACTAACAACCGTTGATCCATTTCCTGGAACAAGTTTGATTCTTATAGAATCGCACCATCGTTTCTTTCCAGTTGTCACAAGTTTGATTCATAAAGAATCGCACAAGTTACCTACCATGAGCTTGTTTGATGTTGGCTCAAGCAGGATTTCCATCTTCATTGTGAATACCTAAGTATCACTCGGATGTTCTGGCAAAATCACAAGAATCTTGCGTAGGACTTCTAATGATATTACTTGATATTCACATTGTGTGAGATAACAAGCTAAGATATGACAAGTGTCCTAATGAGATTAATGGATGATCTCTTTTGGCTCTAGACTCAATAGTGCACTTTGATTTTAGTGATCGGAGGCTGGAGCTGAGTGCCACCTTTTCAATATCAACTAACTCGGAGTGAGAAAGTCAATAGAAATGAGTGTATCTCCATGAGTTTTGAAACAAAGTCTTTCCGACTTTGAGTGGCTGGGAGGGGTTTGTGCATAGCGTCACTGGGTCCATGACTGTCTTCAATGTCAGACAACACCTAAGTGTTTCTGACAGCATATGTATTGACCCAGTTTCTGCCTAAGTGTATGGAGGGCTTCTTTCTTTTCACCCTTTATCCTTACATTTCTTTTTCATTCTTCAACCCCTTCAATGCTTACCGAGACTTCATAACTAACACCTTGTTGGGTTTGTTCCAGTGTTAGCTCCATCTCAGTCGGCATTATTCCCTTTTTCTCACTTTTCTCCTTTTATCATACCTAAGGACTTCTACACTAACTAGTGGATATCCCTGGGTAGATCCCTCCGGTTCTGGCTGGATCATTGGATTTGAATACCTATGCCTAACCACCTTATATCTCCATAAATTTAAGAACATGGTCGGTCTTTTGAGTATTCCATCACGATCAGAACCAAAATCATTGAAAAGTTCAATCAAAGTGTTTGATATAAATATCAAAAGGTTTACACTTTGAGAGTTTTTCATTATCACTAAAAGCTCCCCCTTAACATGTGCATCGTAATCGTAGTACATGTTAAGTGTAGAGTACCTTGAGTCCATTTTATATGATCACAATCCAATTTTGATTATAAGATTACATGTATCATAAGATTACATGTATTCACAAGAAAGTCAATAGAAATGAGTGTATCTCCGTGAGTTTTGAAACAAAGTCTTTCCGACTTTTAGTGGCTGGGAGGGGTTTGTGCATAGCGTCACTGGGTTCATGACTGTCTTCAATGTCAGACAACACCTAAGTGTCTCTGACAGCATATGTATTGACCCGGTTTCTGCCTAAGTGTATGGAGGGCTTCTTTTTTTTCACCCTTTATCCTTACATTTCTTTTTCATTCTTCAACCCCTTCAATGCTTACCGAGACTTCATAACTAACACCTTGTTGGGTTTGTTCTAGTGTTAGCTCCATCTCAGTTGGCATTATTCCCTTTTTCTCACTTTATCCTTTTATCATACCTAAGGACTTCTACACTAACTAGTGGATATCCCTGGGTAGACCCCTTCCATTCTGGCTGGATCATTGGATTTGAATACCTATGCCTAACCACCTTATATCTCCATAAATTTAAGAACATGGTCAGTCTTTTGAGTATTCCATCACGATCAGAACCAAAATCATTGAAAAGTTCAATCAAAGTGTTTGATATAAATATCGAACATCCGAACGACATCTAGATACCATCGCTGAACTTGTGGAGTTCGTCAATGCGCATTCATCGGTTCTTCGCTTGTCCTTTATTCTCGTAATGAATCCTCTTGGTTCGGAGTATGGATGTAAACTTCTTGTCTTCTCAGATTATGATCTTACGTGTCGGGCTTGGTGAGATTAAGTTTCTTCGATAAAATTTCAACACCCATTGAAGACTTCCCACACGTGCTGATGACACCTCTTCGTGGTATACATACGTTAGGAGACATGAAATGCAATGCTATCTTCAACCTTAGATTAAGAGATCCAATTTTCCTTGCACAAGAAAAGGCACATATCTTCAATGTCTTGGATCCTGTATCCTGTGTAAGTCCCCTTCTTTTAACTAGTAGAGAGCATCATCATCCTTCGTACTGTAATCCAATCAAGAGCATATAATCATGCCATTCGACAATTCTTCAACCTTTGTGCAGCAATATCCGTCTTTTTGAATAGACGTCCCGAGCTATTCCCTTGATGTTGCAAATGCATAGAACTGTTCGTCGTGCTTCTTACCCACCATGCCGAGATTCCCCATAGGGCAGATCTGTCGTATTTGACGATCGTTTGACTCCACATTGAGTTAGGCACTAAATCTTCTATCCATTTGATGTGTCCGTAATCTGCAGCCTTAGTCTTCGTTACTGAAGTAGAGTACTTTCGGCTTGACACACCACCACGTAGATATTCCAGGTCGTTATTGATGAAGTGATAATTGTATAACACGACGACCCTTGCGTTTGAACTAACGTAGTGGCTTGTCTCAGATCGATGCGTATATTGACGACCCTCAGGGTTGATCCCAGTCTAATTTCTCCATTGTGGCTTTGTAGACCTCCTCACGAACAAAAATATTCCAATTCAGTCAAACACTTGCAATTGCCTTTCATCAACTCAAAATGTTGGACCCGCTAGCATTTCATGCGTTAGAGTAGAACATTTTTTTTTGTTAGCCGATTCATTACAAAAGCGAGAAGTCAAATGAGAGTCCCAGTTAGTTCATCGAACGACCTCTCCGAGGTCTTGTTGTGCCAGACTGCTTTACCCAAGGTTTGGACATTTTCATGAGCTGCAAGGAACAGACGTGATTCCATGCATGGTTAGGAGAAGGTAGTCGTTGTAGTTTTTGAAACCAGTCAGGTGAAGATGTTTGGACTTCTTCTTCTGCATGTTCCTCCTGGACACCTATGTCAAACACCAGGTCTGCAATTTTCATTAAGACATCTGTAGGAGTGCATAGCATTCCCCTACTAAGCGATTGCTAGCAGATTCGTGTGAGTCATAGGTTCCCTTGAACTGTAGTTCTTTCCTGCGGTCCTGGTTTGCGTTTCAACTTGATCACTGGTTAGAGGCAAGGTTCCTTTCCTGACCTTCTTCTCTTGGACCCCCGGTCTGTTCCCGCAGGGTTCTTTGAACATCACTGCCACCAACTCTTGGTCTTTTGATGTGACCTTATCGCCATATGTATCTAACAAGATCTTGCGGCTCAATAAGAATCAATAATGACTGGTAAAGTTGCCTTTGTATATCTGATCAGTTGATAGATTTTGTTAGCTTCCATTTTGTCAAATTAGGATCTTTTTCAGCTCTAGTTCGGACAATTTTGCAGCTACAGCATGAATGTGTTGGCTTCCTATGATGATCGCAACCAAACTTCCCGACTCGAGTTGATCGATTAGTCCTTCCTCTGATTTTTGGAATAACTTTGGAACTTCCTTTTTGACTTGGTCTTGATATTTTTTCATTCCTTTGTTTTCATCAATTGAGTCAAGAAATTGATGATTTACAGAGTAGACTCTTCTGAAAATCTGTCATACTTCAATTGGACTGCAACGTCCACTGCTTCCTGCATCTTGTTTGCTAGATATTGATCAACAGTGCCAGGAAGGAGGATAGCGCGTCCAAGCATATTGATTGGTTGCCTGAATTCTGAGAAAATTGTCTTCTAAACAGCTTTCAGTCTATGATCAAAGGCCAAACAACGAGGCAAAGTTTTGGAAGATTTTTCTAGAAGAGCTAAGTAGTGGTTGCCGTGTCATGATGGAGTTGTGTGTGGTTGAATGACGATAGGATGCGGTGTTGAGGCGAGTGAAGGATGCTCCACGATGCTGTTACATTAGTATCAATGAGATAATGTGGCATCATACTGTTGTTGAAAAATATCATCAACACCAGTAATCTGATTTGGGTTCAGCATGTGGATACGAATCCAGATGGATACAGACGAACTCATTGTTGACCATCAGGCTTAACCGAGTTAGGGTCCACATGAGTGTCTCAACATCTGTCATTACTTTATCATCTTCCATCAAGATCGGTATGGAATCTTTGACTGCCTCATTTCCTTGATCCCTTTTTGCATCTTACACTTCCACTTTGACTTCGCACCGTGCAACCTTCGCTCCTTCAACGTCATTGTCCACTATCAATCCTCAACTGATGATGAAAATACTAGAAACATCTTCATCAGTATCCTTTTTCATGTATATTTCATCCTCATGTGACGTGAGCTTAGGATGTACAAAATCATCACCATCATTATCTGATTCAGTCATTTCTTCATCATCATCATCTTCAGCTTTCTTATCATCGTCACGAGCATCATCATCTTCTTGATCATTCTCATCATCGTCATGTTCATCATCATCTTCTTCTTCCTGGTAGTCTCTGAACTTCATTTATTCCCTCATCATCATCATCTTGATCTTGCTCATCATCTTGATCATCGTTGCTTGACTTTCCCAGATATATCATCATCTAATCATAAACAGGAGCATTGGGAACCCCTGGGTAACACCATTCCTTCATCTGCTCCAGAAAACACTAGCATTAGAGCTATGAAGTTTCTTGACGGCTTTCTTTAGATGACTATTTTAAGTTGTTCAGCCTCTGTCAAGTCTGCCTCAGATTATACACCACTCTGAAGTCTTTGTTTTCCTGCTCCTGACTTTTGTTTTCTTAGGTGGGCTGTGGAAGGCTATCCATTTAGGGATGCAACTGTATAGCCTTTCTTCTTGCTTCCTTTTGTCTTAGGAGGAACTGTTCCTGAAGCCATAGCATAATACTCTTTGTAGGATTCAGAATTGCGGATGTCCTCGTTGGTTAATGCCACTGGCAAGATAGCCCCGTACAACTGAGTGGCTTCATTCCAGAAATAACATTGATAGTGTAAACATTGGATCACAATGGCGTATTGCCAAATTGACCTTGTTTCTTCTCGGAATTGAAGGATCTTTTTCCATCACATAGTTGACGACTATTTTGGTGAACCGAGGATAGTACATCGCACTGCCCTTCTTCATACTTTTGTTCTCAATCTTGAAAATGAAGTCTTCCCACAGAAGATATGCATAGTCAACGCTCTTCTTGTTGTACATACCCCACAAGATTTGAGCCTGAGAGAGACGGAGACTGTCATATGATGGAGTTCCGCAGAGACATTTGTTGATTACAGCAGCAAATGATCTCCATGGTTGATGAAGTTTATTGACATTCACGTCAGTGAGCTTCCTTATATCTCCGGAGTGTCCAAGGCTAGCTAGAAAGATGATGATCTCCGTCTCAAGAGGTGGGTCTACAAACTTCTTATTACCGACTTTAGGGCAAATTTGAAGGATGTCCCTGAATTGCTCAAGACCGATGATGTGCTTCTTGTTATTCATCTTGAATCGGACCGATCGATTGTGAACATAAGCAGAAGCCCAGAATTCCTGCATATAGATCTCTGGAGCATCAGCAGTGACTTGGAAAGCCTTGTAGAACGGTGTGAGCTTTAGCACATCATAGACCACTTGAAGGGTTGCCTTCTGGATGTGATATCCGAACTCAAGCGAAGATTGCATTTTCCAATCTTGAGTCGGTCAGCAGGAGCCACCAATGCGTCATCCAAAGCAATCTGATCTGCTATCGAGAGTGCCATAATTCTGTTTAAGAAAGAGTGAGTACAGTTTATAAGGACACACAATCATTCATTCATGATAACCTTTAAGACTTTTAGCACTTTTGAAGATCAATCTACTTAGAAAGACACATGGCGTGTAAGACAAAGGCACCTATCCTAACAATTAAGTCGCCTCTCTAAGCAACACTCGTTCGATCCCTGTTAAGCAACACTCGTTCGATCGCCCCTAAAAAAATCACTCGTTCGATCCTTGTTAAGCAACACTTAAATACATTCGTTCGATCAACACATGAAACACACTCGTTCGATCAACGCTTATGTCCACTCGTTCGATCAACACATATGGTCACTCGTTCGATCAACACTTAGGGTCACTCGTTCGATCAACACGTATAGCCACTCGTTCGATCAATATAAAAACTCTCGTTCGATCAACACAAATGGACACTCGTTCGATCAACACATAAACACACTCGTTCGATCAACACTTAGGGTCAATCGTTCGATCAACACTTAGGGTCACTCGTTCGATCAACACGTGAAACACACTCGTTCGATCAACACTTAGGGTCACTCGTTCGATCAACACTTAGGGTCACTCGTTCGATCAACACGTATAGCCACTCGTTCGATCAACACTTATGGCCACTCGTTCGATCAACACTTATGGTCACTCGTTCGATCAACGCTTATGTCCACTCGTTCGATCAACACATATGGTCACTCGTTCGATCAACACGTATAGCCACTCGTTCGATCAATATAAAAACTCTCGTTCGATCAACACAAATGGACACTCTCGTTCGATCAACACTCGTTC